>CM034009.1:1935308-2141923 GCA_019603395.1 Cyrtorhinus lividipennis
TTGATGAAAACCCTGTTAGCCTGTTGTTGGTGGTAGCCCGTTACTTCAGAAATACACCAAAATCAGGTACAACCGTATTTTTCGGACGTTCATTGATATCCACCCGACCGGTCAGATTAAGAAAGGGTCGACTCTATATCCGCCTGTGTCTTCCAAAGCTTATCGTTATTTGCCCAATGCGATGTTATCGATATCCACCAGCTGACAAGTGACACAACCCGTACAGGTAATGCGTGTGAACGTTTTTATGCGCATTTTATTTAATAATTTGTATTCCACCACACACAAACCCAACATTTACTAATTGATCCACTCAAATCTTACCAACGTAGATGCAAAGCTAAGTTAGAACAGGGGTGGTTTTAGGATTATGGTGGCCCCAGGCGCCTATCATTGACATCCGCAAACCGCAAGGCAACGTATGGAGAGAAAGCTCAACAGGTTTTCCGAATAATTCACCATTTGGTCATACAGGTAATTATAATGGAATGAATGTTGCTGCTTTAGCCAGCGTCGCTGTTTCCACCGGGCACCACAAAGACCTCAGATGCCGAGCAAACTATTCCACACCCAGCGGAATTTTTGGTCACTCATTAACTCATGCACTAGTCTTGGCCCCCTTCTACCCGCTTTCTCGGGACGCGTTTTTAGATGGCATATTAGCATTTTTGTTAGTCACAGGCGTGGGGGCCCCAGGCGACTGCCTGTGTCGCCTGTGCCTGAGCCACCCCTAGTTAGAAACAAGGGCTTATTCCAGACTCCGCTCGCTCGAAATGTACGCAAAGCACTCTGAATAGACAAAATTATTTTTAAAAAGTCGTTTGTCAACTTATGAGTACATGAAGAATGTAAGTATTACAATCGGGGGATTATGGACAAAAACGCTGCAAATTCTTACACAGGGGTTGAGTTTGGAGCTGAGAGCGGTGGCGGCGCATTTTTCCAAAAGTGATCGAGTTTCCGCAACGTTCGATTTATCAATCTGAAAATAAAGAGAATATAATACTACGAATACAAATGATTTACACTAGAATATTGGAAATAAACTGAACAAGTCAGCTAAACTGACTTTCACTGTAAATAGTGAACAAAATGCAATAAATTGACATTAAATGTCACAAAACTGCCCACGTCTCATTCAGTCTGGGCAACTAAACCCACTTTAGCTATCACCAGTTATCATCCACGACTTAAACTGCAGGATATCACAATTTACAGGGTAGGGCATGTTATTGATGGGTTTTGGAAGGAAATAGAAAGAAAAATAGTCAATCTAGAAAAATTAACCTTAATTTATTAGTCAGAAAATAATCCCGTTTTGGTTGGTTATTCCTTGAACAATTAACCTATGTTTTCATGCAAAAAGTCAATCTCTCCGATTTGGTCCAAAAATTGATTGGTGAATCCAATGAAATGGGTTCCAAAACGATTGGCGCCCACCGGAAGAAGTTATGGGTCTAAAAGTGGGTATCTATCCCATCTATCTACCCATATTTTATATGTTTTCGAGATTTCTGGTACCCAGGCCTGTGGGGTATCATTTTCCACTAAATTTTGGACGCTGAATCCAATGAGATGGGCCCCGGAACGATTGGCGCCCACCGGAAGAGGTTATGGACGCTGAATCTTTCTTTAAATTAGTCTTCATGCGCCTGGTCCGAGGAATAACCCCTGTGTAAGAATTTGCAGAGTTTTTAACATCAAATTTTGAAAATTGCATCCCCAAGATGGCGGCCTTCAGCAGCAATACACTGATAAAGGCGATTTCGGGAAGTTTCCCTTCCTTATTGTCATATTTGTGTAGATATCGCCCTGATTTCCTCCGTTTCTCACATCTGGCTTACCCAGAGTGTGTTGGATGTTTATGTGGTTATGTTTAAGAACATTTCCCATTAGGTAGCCCTCCAGGAAGAAGTCAAATGTGCTCAAAAAGAGAAGACCGCGCTGGCCACCCCATAGAGAAAGAGAAACCATTTGGGAACATTAACAGTTTGTCCAATGAAACACAATCTTTACTGTATCTGCTTCGTCCTGTTGAAACCAGGGGTCTATCAAATTAGTTTTCTCACTTAGTCCTTCCAGTTTGGGTTCAAAAAGTGTTTCCAGCATTGAAACATAGGTTGCTGCATTCACCGTTGCTGTTCGGCGTCCTCTTTGAATAATGAAGGCCAAATTATACCGAATTGGGAATTTGACGCCACATTGTCACTTTGTGAAAGTGCTGAGGCCTCTAGTTAGGGTTTCTAGCTGTACAGTAGCGAACGAAAACATAGGTTGATCATTCAAGGAATAACCAACCAAAACGCAGAAGAAAACAGGAGTTGAGTTATTCCTCGGAAATTCTTCCAATCGTTCCAGCGTCCATGATATGCCTAGATCGCCAAAAACCCTGATAATAGCTGATTAAATGTAGTTTTTTTCCTGTTATTGCAAACGGTTTTCATGTTGAAAGTTACAGTTCTTAATGCAACTGAGGTTCATCATAAAACGTAGAAATTTATGAAATGTCAACTTCGGGCTCGAAAACAACGTGTAGTTGCCCGTTTTGGAAATCGAGGGGTCTCATATTTTTGGAAATTTAACATATCCTTAATTTTGATTGTACGGTGTAAATAAGAGGAGATATGGCTGTCTTAATGACATAAATTTATATGAAAGAAAGAAAATCTTATTAGTGAAATTACTCCCAAAAACAAGGGGTTTTACAAAAATGTCTACGGGAGACTTTTTGTTGTAAATTGGCGGTAGAATCGATTGGTTAAGTAACTGCAATCAATTCTGAGACTCCCTGTACATCACAGTCTATCATATATGAGGGTGGATCGATAAGTTTCCGGCCTGACCAAGAAAAACAACGTTTTCAAGAATTCTCACAGTAGTCATTCTAGTCTAGTAATGCCATCTCTATAGACTGATTCGTCAAGCTCCTCAAAATACCCATATACCGCTTCGATTACTTCTTCATTGACCGCAAATCTCTTATCGCCAAGCCATTTTTTGAGGTTAGGAAACAGAAAAAGTCACTCGGGGCTAGGTCTGGAGAGTAGGCAGGGTGCGGCATCAATTCAAACTTCAGATCGTTGATTTTAGCCGTAGCAACGATTGACGTGTGCGATGGTGCGTTATCGTGATGGAAGAAGATTTTTTCTTCGCCAGATTAGGAGCTTGACGAGCTTGACGAATCAGTCTATAGAGATGGCATTACTACACTAGAACACCGCTATGAGAAATGTATCAGCCTTGAAGGAGATTGTGTTGAGAAATTAAAAAAAAAAAATTCTTAAAAACGTTGTTTTTCTTGGCCGGAAACTTATCGATCCACCCTCGTAGCTATACGAACGATTTAACGCTGCATCTAACCTTGACAGCGAGTGAGTTGATTTTGTCTATGGCCAATTGAGTGGCTTTCCTGACTGCTTTGATCATGATACGTGGATGGACGTTTTCATCTGCGTACGGCTTCAACTGTTTGAGGTATTCCCCAGCGAGAAGGACAACGGAAGTGGTGCCATCGCCAATCTGAAAGTAAATAGGATAACGAAGTGAACGAAAGATTATATAATTTGGCAGGTTATGTCTAGGACAAGGTGGATCAACAGTCCTCAACAACTAAATCCTTTGCCATCTACAACTGAGAGCAGATAGCTGCAGAAGGTAAGTTATTGCTTTAGTTACGTATCCAAACTAATCAGGGAAAACAGAGCATTCTGGTGGGCTGTGTGGAAATACGAGGATCATCCAGAAAGTAAGGTTACAACTGCTGGTAAAAATTGAAAAATGCGCATATTTTATTCAAAATTTGAGGAAATGCCAAATATGTCCTTATTTGCCTACATAATAGCCACCAACTTCAACACATTTCTTCAGCCTGGGCACCAGCATTTTAATGCTCTCGTCATACACAACTCCAACTCCAAAAACCACTTCTCGACAGTTTCTTTCACCTCCTCGTCGTTGGAAAAACGTTTTCCACCCAAGAACTCCTTCAATTTGGTGATAAGATGAAGTCCGAAGGCGCCAAGTCCGGCGAATATGCTGGATGGGTCACAACACCCCATCCCAACGACACAAGCAGGTTCTGGGTCTGGCGTTGACGTGAAGAAAGGACATCCCACGAATCAGCATTCCCCTCCTTTTGTCTTAGATTTTGTTTTCCATCTTTTTTTCAAGGGTCTCACATTACGCATCAGCATTAATGGTGGTTCCCCTGACCATGAAATCCACCAACAACACCCCTTTTCTGTCCCGAAACACTGACGCCATGATCTTCCGCTCCAAGGGCTGACGGGGAGTGAGTATGACGCCATTGCAGGGACTGCCTATTTGACTTTGGGGTATAGTGACCACCGTTTTGTCCCCAGTCACAACCAAGTCAAGGCTTCACCCACCATTTCATAGATCTCAAGAAATTCGCGCGCGGAGTCAACATTTTTTGCACCCATTTTGCACACAACTTCCTTTAATTCAGTTTTTTCGACACAATTTCACCCATAAGGCTTCGAAAGATGTCTGAAGACTTTTCATGAAGGGTGTAGAGGGTAAGCCGCCGATTACTGCGAATTTGAATGTTAATCTTCCGCAGAAGATCTTCTGAAATGAGTGGCCTCCCACTTCATTCTTCGTCGTGTGTCGGTGCGACCTTCCATAAAAAGCCTAACCCACTTGAAAACATGCTGACGGGACATTACCTCAGGTCCATAAGTTTCTCGAAGCTGACGATGGATTTTAGAGGCAGATTCGCGATGATTCGAAGCGAACGGTCCCTGCAGAGGTTGACAGCAGCAAAGGCTGTTGTGGACATTTTGGAAAGGAGGGATGTGGGCAGGTGCTTATTGTGACTACTAGGAACCCCCCTACACCTCCTCACACACTCCTCTTCATCTTGGCTATTAATGGCGTTGGTGCTGTTTTCAAGGGGGTCAACTTTCTCATATTTGCAGATGATTATGAAGCTCTACCTTCAAGTGCTTGATCCCTCTGACTCCTCTACTTTCCGGCTTCGCCATGATGACTTCACCCAGTGGTGTTCGGATACAGGCTTTTCCCTCAACCCAGACAAATGTTCAGTGATGACGCATCACCGCCTGCTGACCCCTTTAATGGACCCCTATACCATCAATGGTGTCGCTCTTAGACGTCCCTCCCTGGTCTCCGATCTTGGTGTTCTTATGGACAGGTAGTTGACCTTCAATGAACACATTGCCCGGACATCTTCTCGAGCTATGCGTGCCCTTGGGTTTGTAAAGCGAAACATCAGGGAGTTCACCAGCACCACTGTCCTGTATCGGGCTATTGTCTAGCCTCACCTGGAGTATACTTCCGTCGTCTGGAGTCCGAATGCCATGTTGATCAGATCAACAGGGTGTACCGTGCATTCCTACGTTACCTGGACTTGAAGCTTGGGGTTTGTCGGGAGGACGTGGACTACAGTGCCATGGGTCAGCCCTTTCACCTGCTCCGCTGGGCTCTCGCGGACATGTCCTTCATGCACGGCATCTTCTCTGGGCGCATTGATGCCAAATCTTTGCTTGCCCAGTTTGGCATGCGGGTGCCCCGAGTTGGCCTGCGCTCCTGCAATCTCTTTGCTGTTCCATTCTCGCCTACCAACTAAATGCGTTCTCGACCTCTCTGCCGACTTGCCAGAATGGCTAACCTGCTGTCGGCCGAGCATGACATCGACCTGCTCTAGATCTCCCTTCGCTCTTGTCTCACTGAAATCTTCTCACTCCCCTGACTTGTCTTTGGTGCCTTCAAAGTGCTGAACCTTCATCCCATTACTTTCTCTTATCTCATGGCCTACGTGCGAATGATTTTATTCTATTTTCTGTAATTGGAAATGATGAAAATTCATATGAAATAAATAAATACACGCAGAAATACCAACCCCGAAAAAACAAATTCTCTGCACCTTCCAGGGAGTTTGTAACCTTACTTCCTGGATGACCCTCGTTATGAGCCAGTTAGAAACCCTTGTCCACAGTTAAGCTCTACGTAGCCATAATGAAACCCCATTCTATTCCTACAACCCTGCTTACTGCTGAGCTGCTAAACAGGGTTGTAATATTGAAAAAATGTGAAGAATTTAGTCGATTCTACAGCCACATTACCTCGACATCTTGCGACTTGGCAATATCAACGAGAGTTTTGGCAGCAGGGTGAACGATATCCAGCATTTTCATAATGGTGGCGCCGTCGTTCGAAATGGTTGCTTTGCCGTTATTATTGACAATTAGCTTATCCATACCACGGGGGCCGAGAGTCGTTCGAACGGCGTCAGCGACCATTTGACAGGCGTTGATGTTGCTGATGAGTTGGGGCTTCCCTTGGGAGCTTTCAGTCCCCTCTTTCAAAAGGATGATTTGAGGTTGCTGGAAATGAAGGAAACATGTTACCAAAATGCAATATTTCAAAACGTGTTTCCACCTTTGGTGGCCAATGAACATCAAAATCTATGACAAGATAACCAAGCTGTGAAGGGCAAATGACACAACCTATATTCTTCAACCCCTTCATTCCCTTACTCTTCAATTTCGTGGAATTTGTACTGTCATCACGACAAAGTTTCACGATTCCATCAAAATTCAGTCACTTTAACTGTTCTGGAAGCAGCTATTTGGGCGATGCAAAACATGAAAGCAACCTTCAAACATTAAACGACAACCACACCCTCTAAATCTCCTTAAAATTGATAAGGTAATTCAGCGCTAAATTGTATACCTTTTAATTGGAAATTGAGTGGATAACTCTTTCCTACTCTAAGCTCAAACAGTCGCTAAAGAAATTAAATTGAATGAAGTCAGAAATCGCGGTTTTTGGTCTCATCTCGACACAGCTCATTATGATATAAAATTTATCAATTTATTGGTAGTTTGCCGAAACATCACTTTCAGTTCCAGTATCAATAAATCACTGCTTGAGCTGTTATCAAAGCCGAAGTGGAAAAATTTGTTAAATAAAGAAGACGCAGCTAGTCTACTTCCTAACATCGCTCAAAAACAATACAATGTTCCTATTTTTAAATATGATCGTTCAACAAGAACAAAGCTTCACACAAAACAAGTCTCCGGATACGATCCCGGCTCTCAACACATGAATCTTTCAGTATAATCCTGACGTTACTGACGTCCGAACAAGTGTTCAAATTAGTTTTGAGTTACGGATTACAGTGAAAATGAAACATTTGTCAGTCAAAACGTCGAACAAATGAAAGATTACTTCAATAAATTCGGATATAAATTCAACTCACCATCGTATAATATAGGCGTAAACGGAATCCAAAACAAGACTGGACTAAATTTTAGCAGTGTTGCCCGGGTGAGACGGTGAATGATGGTTGTAGTTGTAGAGTTATTTTATTAGCCGTGGATTTTGACGTTCAATGAGCGTAAATTTTGGCTGTAGCTGTCGTGATGCAGAAATAAAGAGATACAAAATTTGAAAGATACATCATTATTGTAACAAGTATACATTTATTTCTCTTTAAAAGTAATTCTTTAATTAGGACTAATACAAAACGTCAACAGTTTACACTCCGCTCTCGCCAGGGGAAGCAAGACGTATCGATTCTCAAAATAATCGATTTTCAAATAAAAGTATCCTTGTACGAATCCTTGTAGATTCATTTCTCTACCCCATTTATCGAAGAGTCAATTCAAAATTTAAAAAAAAATATTTTTTTTCATTTGGAAGGACAGTTTTGACATAAGGAATTTCAATAACTGCATCCACAATGGAATAGGAAGAAGAGAAAATACCACAAACTGCACAATTTAATTACACATTTTTATAGTTCACGTCGATTTTCAATTATACAGACAGCTCACGAAGAAAATTTAATAAGTATTTGGTATTTTACGTTTGAAATAAGTCGATACTATTCATACTACAAAATAAACTCCAAAAACTGTCAGGCGTTCCTTTTTCCCCCATTTCTTATTTTTATAGTAGAGCGAAAATAGGCAGTAAGTAATTTGAAAAAACTATACGATTTTATTAGGTACATATTTGTAAAGAAAAATTATAGGTTTCAATCAAGTAGATACTTTATGAGTAATTGTAAACAATTATTTCTCACAAAAATCGATACATTTACAGTAAATAAATATGATTAAATTATTATTTCCAAGAAGATTGATACGATTGTAATCAATTTTTCAAGAAGAATCTGACATATCTATTTCTTGTTTGATGTTTTTAGAATCGATAATGTAGCTTCGATTTTTTTCAACCATCGATTTTTGGAGGTGATGGGAAAATTTAAGAAATCCCCACTTCAGTAATTTGAACTGATTTGATTTCGTGTTAGAAATCGCAACTAACAATGGAATTTAGAGGAAAATGAGACCCCACACGCCTAGGTACCCAAAAATCTTGAAGGCTTATTTCAAAATAGGTGGCCAGGTGTCCATTTTGACCCACATCCACATCCAGTACATATCTCAATCGATTCAGCGTACAAAATTTAGTGAAAAATGATATCCCACACTGCTTAACAACTACATGGAATTCAAGAAAAATGTGTTGAGTACTTTTTTAAAAACGCAATAATCTTCAACAATGTAACTGTAAAGCCTCATAATCCTTTTGAGGGGGTACAGTAAATTCAAAAACTTATTCCAATCGATTCAGCGTCCAAAAAATTGCGGAAAATCATACCACACAAACCTAGTTCTCATAAATCTCGAAAATCGATTTTCAATAAAGACGTTTTCACCCATACACTCCTGATTTCGGCCTGTCGGGCTGAAAATGTTTAAAGATCAACTAGAGCCGGATAGACTGACGAAATTCATATTTTTATTTTTTCAAATTTTTGTCTACTACCTATTTTGAAGTTGAAGGGCATCTGCAACAAGTGTCTCCCATATGCATGGGTACCTGTGGTCATTCGCATGTCAGCACTGTTATGTTTTTTGCTTCAAAACATTAATTTTGATCTCAGTTTTCCAACTTCCCAGACAAATAAATTAATTTTTTCTGGTATTTTGTCCCTTTTTCAGTTCTGTCCAACAGAATATCCACAAAATAATTCCCATTTTACCTCTCTCCAGTGTTGCCTGAAGTACCAGCCGACGACGAGCGCTACTGTCGATTTTGTTCTCTGTACAGCTTCAGAGTTCAGACAGAAACAGCCATCGTCAATCGACGAGATGTCGTTCTTCGAGAAAATCCACATTGAAAACTTCAAGAGTTTCAAAGGAATGACGAAAATCGCATCGATCAAGAATTTCACAGCAGTCATCGGTGGCAATGGAGCGGGTAAGGACATAGTCGACCTAAGGGTTCGTGTTAGATTATAAACAGTAATTTCCCACAAAACTGTAACGCTGCCGCCATTTTTTCCTTTGGAGCTTCCTCAGGGCTCTGGCGCGTCGATTGTAGGTACAATACTGCCTCAATGAATTCTTTTATGATCTGCAGTATATGACGACTACGTATTTACTACGGCCATATTTTGATTGTTAATCAAATCCTCATTTGGAGCGTATATTACTCTTCTCATATCAATATTAGGCAATGATTGAGAAGGGATTATTGACGCTTGGCTGCTTGTAACAGAGTCGAGGCCTCGCCAAATTCCCATTTTCGAAATACTCAATTTGATTGGTTGATTTGAAAAGATAGTTGGGTTGTGAGGGATCTCTTTCCGGCTCTAGTTGATCCATTCAAATAAGTCTCGGACTGATTGGTGCCCACCGGCAACATGCCAAAGTACCTAAAAACATTCGGAATAGTTAGGTAGTACGTATACCCACTACAGGTAGACACCAGTCAATTTGGGACCGGTCTCATTGGATTCGGCGTCGAAAATTTTGTGGAAAATGATACCCCACACGCCTAGTTTCCAAGAAAGTCCCAAAAATCGAGTTTCAAAACATGAATTGTTACCCCTTACCTAACCAAATTTGGTTTGGTCGGGATGGAAAGACTAAATTTTTGACGCTGAATCCACTAAGACGGGTCCCAGACCGATTGGTACCCACAGCAGGTGCTTAGGGGTCAAAATGGGTACCTACCTACCTATATTGAAATAGTTTTCAAGATTCTTGGGCACCTATTCATGTAGGGTATCATTTTTCTCTGAATTTTGAACGCTGAATCTTGGAATGGGTCAAGGGCTCTCCACACCCACTGTCGGATAAACCGATGAATATAATTTGTATACCTTTCCAGTAAACTAATCCAAAGCTTTTCAGACATTGAAAATATTCCTCTTCATTTTCAGGAAAGTCGAACTTTATTGATGCCATTAATTTTGTCATGGGAGCCAAGGCATCGGCCCTTCGAGTCAAAAAGCTCGCAGACGTTATCCACGGCGCAGCCTTTGGCCATCCAACTGCAGATACGTAAGTTAAATTGTTAACGTTGGGACATCATGAATCAACGAAGTCAATTTTGATGGGTTTTCTTCAATGGGTTCCTCACTTTAGTGGACATTATTCTATTTTGAGATCAATTTGGATGACTAGAGGTGAATTTTATGTAAAATACTGACTTTCAGAAATGTGAACTTTATTAAAAACAAAACCAAAAGTAACTCAAACATTATATCAATCTCTTTTTCTCTATCCTGAAGTGAAAGGAAAAGTGAAAGGAAAAAGAAAGTGAAAAAGTGAAAGGAATCTTCTCTGATATGATAAGGCGCCATCTTGTAGCCGACGGTAGCGACGCCATCTGGCGGACCCCACAACTACAGTCCTTTGAAGTTCTTCATAGCCTAGAAATCGTAGGAATGCGGGTTTTCGCGTGCAAACGTTGGCTAACCTGAACTTTGGCACCATAACTTAAAGTTCTATTTCCACTGTGGTGAATTGAGGGTCATCCAGGTGACCTCGTCACCAGGCGTTTCCAAAGCCGTTTGAAACTACCTAATTACGTGATTTGATTCACCCCATCACCAACGGTGACTTTGATCCTGAAGGCCCTTTTCAACCCAATGCTGGATCCAACGATTTTTTGTGGGATGGTCCACTCTGGCTTTGATGATTTTTGAATTTCCCCCCGTTTATTGGCGTTGATGGTCCAGGGTCTACGTTCAAAAAATTATTAAGGAACGCTTTAATAAAATGTTTATTCAACCAAAATGAATTAAAATAAACTCTAGGAAGCATTATTCAATTGGTATTGCTCAGGGATCAGTGGTTACTTGGTCTCAGCCCTCTTCCTCTTCAGGTCTTGGGACCGAAATCGTGTCTACGGCATTATCAGATTCTGAGTTGTGCACCTTCAGTCCTTCATAGAAAGCGTGGTGCATTGGCGGGATGTATTTTAGCAGACTCATCAGATCCTTCTTCTTATTCTGGGTGATGGTGTTCCCATTAGGGTACAGTAGTGGCAGTAGAATCTCAGTAGAAGTTCTTGTTCTTGTTTTTTTCCTCAAGTCGAGTGTCTGGAGTGCATGAAGTTCTGAGTACCCATTCTTGTATGACACAATGAATGGTTCTGTTTTTTTGTAGACTAAGCAAAGTATCTTGAGCCATTGAACGTTGTTCCCTTCCACACTTGTTTTTCGGCGTGTTATACTTTTCAGAAGGTCATCGGTTGAGACAAAGTCTGATTTTGTCATTGTAATTATTTGAGTAATTATTTATTGTAGTTAATTGTAATTAATTATTATTTGAATTAATTATAATGAGACGTGATAGTTCGTATATTGAGGAAGGTACCTATGTATGTCGATGTGAAAGGGATAGTAAAATGTACTTACCATCCTTCATGTATCTATTCGGTGGAGCCATTAGGAAAATAATTATTAAGTTAAAAACACTGTAAGTACGACGGGACGAAAGGAGGAAAGACAGAAATCGTAATTAATTAGAGAAATCGTTGGTTTGTAAAATCAGATGGCAAAACATCTGAAAGCAGAAGCACAAAATTCCTTCTACTGGAATATACAAACCCATCTGGAAGCAGAAGGACAAAATTCCTTCTGCTGGAGCGTACGAAACCACCTAGGTAGGTAGGTGAAGGCGGGTAGGTGAAGGACTGAAGGCGGACCAACTCCAAGGAAACGCTGCATCTTGATAATTTTATGATGAACCAGAGCGGACCAAGCAACATGGTCCACTCTGGCTATCGAAATCGGCAGCAAATTTGAGGATGGACCATTTGAAAAGTGGCGCTCTCTCGTGGCACATTTGGAAACGACTCAAATTCCAATAATAATTCGATAGATAGAGCGACAATGGACCCATTGGACGATGTAACTCATTTTCGGCCACTTTGTGGGATGGTCCACTCTGGCTATCAACGCCTCAATTGTCAGTCAATTAACTGTCGTCAGTTTGACATCAATCAGACTGTACCTAATCAACCTGTAAAGAAACGTCAAAATCGGATCTCTTTCCACGAATTGTTGGTTGTTTGTGTATGTGATAGCTGCTAATATCTTATCCTTTTGATTCTAGAGCATCAGTCACTGTCCACTTAAGTCCGCCAGGAAGTGAACGTATCAAAATATTTAAGAGAATTGCTAGCGAGAAATCGTCTTCGTACGAAGTTGACAGAGGAGTGAGTAATTTTCTTACTCAATTATTTGGTTTTTCCTTTATTGTTGTTGAAACGATTGACCAGAACACTTTTAATTTCAGTCTGTGACGCGTGAGACGTATTTGAAGGAACTGTCTGCTCTTGGGATCCACGTGGGAAAGGATAATCTCCACATTTATCGTCTTGCTTGTGATTCATTGGAATCTGTATCTTCCAGAGAGTTGACGGCGTTCTTCGAAGAACTTTCTGGGTGAGTGGAAGACATTTTGGTTGTTTATTCGTTGAATAATCAACCTGTTATCACGCAGGACAGTCTATCCGATTCATTCCGAAATGTTTTTCTGGACATTTCAATGATCTGAAATTTGGATCACGGACCATTTCCGGCTTTAGTTGGTTCTCGTAACTTTTCAGCCCGATCGGACCGAATGGGGAAGGGGGAGGGGGGATTTAGGGTCTAAATGTGTATTTTGAAAAAATAGTTTTTCGAGATTTTTCGGCGATCTAGGCCGAGGTTATGGGTCGAAATGGGTAAAAAGTAAAGTAAAGTAAAGTAAGTAAAGTAAACAAGGACTTTCACCTTGGATTTTCGTCCGACTACCTTGGTCAGGTGTCGCGGACGTCGTCAGCCGTCCTCCAAAGAGGATCGAAATGGGTATATATCTACCTATTTCGGTAGCGCGGTAGCGCGTTTTTTGTAGTTTCTGGTACCTGGGCGTGTGGGGTATAATTTTCCATTAAATTTAGGACGCTAAATCCAATGTAACGGGTCCCAGAACGATTCACGCACACCGGAAGAGGTTATGGGTCAAAATGGGTATCTGTCTACCTATTTCAAACGTTAGTCTTCGATATTTCTTGTGCCTAGGCGTGTTGGGTGTCATTTATCACTAAATTAGGGACGCTGAATCCAATGGAACGGGTCCCGGGACGATTGACGCCTATCGGAGGAGGTTATTGGTCAAAAGTGATATCTATCAACCAATTTTGGATGTGAGTTTTCGAGATTTCTGGTACCTAGGCGTGTGGGGTATCATTTTCCACAAAATTTTGGACGCTGAATCCAATGGAACGGGTCCCAGAACAATTGACGCCCACTGGAAGAGATTATGGGTCAACATGGGTATCTATCTACCTATTTCGGTTGCGGGTTTTTGTAATTTCTGATACCTGCGCGTGTGGGGTATCATTTTCCACTAAGTTTTGGACGCTAAATCGATTGGAACCAGTTTTCATGCTGCTGGTCCGATTTTTTATTGTGGATTATTTGCAGTTCTGAGGCTTTCAAAGATAAACAAATCCAACTTGTAACTGACGTGAGAGATCTACAACTAGTAGTGCGATTTGCGGAGTGGAAGAAAAGGGACCTCGTCGCTGAACAGGAACGAGCTCTTGATGTTGAAGAATACACCAGAAAACAGAAACAGCTCGTAAGATGACTTCAATATCGCTTTAATCGCTTAGTTCTCTTGACGTACAGAAATTTACTTATGTTTGTTCTGCTTTCAGGAAGAGGAATCAATCGAGTTTGCTTTATTCAGGCTGTACCATCTTGAGTCTGCCATACGACGAGACAAAGAGCAACTCGTCGAGAAAAAGAAGATAGCGGAAGATAAAACGAAGTTGGCTACCACCGCCCGCGAGGCTCTTGTTCAGAAGACAGCCGAATGGAAAATTGAGAGATCAAATTTGGTGGCGCTCGATCAAAAAGTTGATAAATTGGTGCGTCCCTCGTTTTTCACGTCTACATTGCAGAATGACGCTTGAAATCGTCGGCGTCTCTTCTGGACACAAAAAAATTAACGTTGCTTTTGACTCGGGACCTACATTTTCATGACAGAGGTTGATTTCTCCGATTTGCACCGAAATTTGACAGTTAATGTTTCAAGATGTCTAGAAAAAACGGAACAAATGCTTCCACAATTGTTTATTATTCGTTAGAGCAGGAGTATAGGGAAAACGGTGAGTGTGGAGTGTCCCGGACTGATTCCAATCGATTTAGCGTCCAAAATTTAGTGGAAAATGATACCCCAGACGCCTAGATCCAAATGACGCATCATCACTCGTACGTTCCACGCCGTTTTGGTTGGTTATTCGTTCAAAAATCAACCCATTTTCATGCAAAAAGTCGGATTTTTGGCGGTCTAGGCGTGTGGGGTATTTTCCAGACGCTGAATCCAATGAGTCGGATCACGTAATGATTGGTGCCCTCTAGATGAGTTTATGAGTCAAAATGGGTGCCTATCTACCCATTTCGAATGTGTGTTTTCGAGATTTCTGGTACCTAGGCGTGTGGGGTATCATTTTCCACTAAATTTTGGACGCTGAATCCAATTAAATGGGACTCTGAACGATTGTCGCCCACCGAAAGAGGTTATGGGCGCTGAATCTACTTTTAAATGAGTCTTCATGCGCCTGGTTCAAGGAATAACCAACCGCTATGTATGAATTTGCTGCGTTTTGGTTGGTTATTCCTTGAATAATCAACCTATGTTTTCATGCAAATGGTCAACCTCTCCGATTCGGCTCAAAATTTTTTTCTGGACGTTTCATGATGTCCTGATCAAAAAAGGTCAATGTCCGTCCGCCGTACGCCGTACGCCGTCCATTGTCCACGCCGTTTTTGGTAGTAGAAAATGTTCTGAAATTTGGGTCAGAAGTCTGTTCCCAGCCGAGATGGGTCCTCGAAACTTTTCAGCCCGATCGGACCAAATTTGGAGGGGGTAGGGGTCAAAATGTGTTTTTTGAAAAATGGATTTTCGAGATTTTGGGTGATTTAGGCGAGTGGGGTGTCATTTTCCACTAAATTTTGGACGCTGAATCCAATAAAATGGGTCCCAGAACAATTGGCACCCACTGGAAGAAGTTATGGGTCAAATTGGGTATTTATTACCCAATTTGATTATGTGTTTTCGGGATTTCTGCTACCTAGGCGTGTGGGGTATCATTTTCCACTAAATTTTAGACGCTGAATTCAATGATGTGTGTCCCAGAACGATTGGCACCCACCGGAAGAAGTTATGGGTCAAAATGGGTATGTATCCACCCATTTGGTATGTGTCAGGATTTCTGGTACCTAGGCGTGTGGGGTATCATATTCCACTAAATTTTGGACGCTGAATCGATTGGAATGGGTCTGGGACCCGCCACACCCACTGTTTCCCCCATTCGAGGAATAACCAACCGCTATGTATGAATTTGCTGCGTTTTTAGTATCAGAAAGTGTTCTTATAATTTGATATCATTAATTGATGTTCTCTTTCCGGCTTTTCAGCCCGATTGGCCCAAACTTAGGGGGGGGGGGGGGTTACAATGTCTTTTTCAAAACTCAATTTTCAAGGATTTATGAGTCCTGGGCACTCTTACTTTGAGGAATAATCAACCCTGTTGAAGTATTTGAAACTTTTTACTTCAAAAAAGCGGTATAGATAGTGAGTCGTAAATCAGTTTCAAGTACTGTCTCCCCACGCTCTTATTTTTTCTGATGACGTAATAAATAATGAAGCCCACGTCTCATGCATGCTTTTCACGATATCATAAAAAAAGTTATTCGATTTTTATTCAAAAACATTCTTTTGAATTTATGTATTTTTTACTTTCAGCACATAAGAGCCATCAAGCCTGAACAATATTTTCGAAATATTTACTTTTTGGTCTCTGTCTTGTAATCAATTTTAAGTCATAATTTTTCATTTTAAATCTTGGACAGTTTGAATTTTATTAATTTTTAGTTGGTACATTTCTAAATTTATAGTGAAGTACGAATCTCGTGATCCTTTATCGTTACCTGAGTTAGAGTCATGTTCTCTACCGTTCGCATAAAAATCTAGACTTGACGCTTGAGACATTCTCCCTTTGTCTTACTGGTTTTATTTTGACGCAAATCGTCAAAATTACAAACATTTGAGCAAATGTCGAATAGACTTCAGAACTTTAGTAATTCTTGTGGTGACGAGGATTCCTTTTTATGTCAAACAGAAAGAAAATGTGGAGAAAAAACGACTACTGGCTTCAAAATACGAATTTGAAGTGGCCGCTCTGCGGAAAACGCTCAAGAAGGCTAAGAAGTCTCTGGAAAAGTTGACCACCGACGCTGAAATGCACGAGGAAGACAAAATGTTGTTGGAAGAGGAGTTGGAGAGGGTGAGTTTATATGTTGTGCTTATATGGCCGCTAGTGGTGAACAGTGATTCATCTAGGATTTTACTTTCGATTCTGACATCTATGAAGATTCTAATTATGTTGGTCCGTTTTGGTTTTCTTTGCAGGCAAATAAGGATTGGGAAAAAATTGAGAAGGAACTAGCAACCCAGTATCCCGAACACAACATACGACTCGACGAAACGCAGGTGGGATACAAAGATACAAACACGAATGTATATTATTCTAATTAGGATAATCCAAAACAATATCTCATTCTGAGACAGTTTCTCTTGCTGAACAGCCTATTTGTACGGTTCACATTGTCCTTTTTGAAGGAATTGCCAGATTTGTCAGAAATTCCCAGAGTAGAGGCAAGTTTGCATGCAAAACACTGAATAGGGCGCAGCCAGGGGTTCAGATTCAGATAGCACAGGTAGCGGCGGTATTCCTGACAAAATGAAGATGCTGCGGAACTTTTCAGCCGAATCGGATCAAATTTGGGGGGGTTAGGGGTAAAAATATGTACATTGAAAAATGAATTTTCGAGATTTTTGAAAATCTAGGCACTTGGAATATCATTTTTCACTAAATTATGGACGCTGAATATGACGAGACGGGTCCTGGAACGATTGGCGCCCCTAAGAAGAGGTTATGAGTCAGAATGGGTATTAATCTACTGTATTCGTATGTGGGTTTTCGAGATTTCCGGTACCTGGGCGTGTGGGGTATCATTTTCCTCTAAATTTTGGACGCTGAATCGATTGGAAGGATTCCCTATTTGCACCTTTTTTCCCTGGAGTCTTCTTATGTTGAGTAAGAAAGCCTTACCTCTAATCCTCGTATGATTCAAACACTGCTCATCCTAGACTACACGATGCTTGACCACATACATTCGTGGCAGAACCCCCCTCCTCCCTTGGTGGGTGGTAGACGCATCAAAAACGTGAGTTCTGACAAAAGTTAAATCTGTCTTTGATGTTTCAGTGGAAGGAGTACAACGATCTGAGGGATCGTGCTGACATTGCGTGTATTTTAAAACTGGGAGACATGGAATCTGTCAACGACCAACAACAGGATCAGAGACGATGGGAATATGAGGAAAAACGTCAGACAATTCTTTCGCTTCAAATTCAACAGAAAACTTTAGCCAAAGGACACGAATTGAAGATGGTGGATAGAATCGGTAATCGCATCAGGTAGGTAAGATGAGGGTTGCTCCCTAGAAGAATCTTCTTGTTTTTTATTTTCTCCAGCTTTGGGTTGCATGGATCAACAGCTTCTTCAATCGTGGATTCTACAATTGGTAGATCCCCTAATCAGTGCAGCTCGTTTGGGATTTGGAAAGTTCAAGGAATTTAAAACCTTCTTGGTGATTCAGCGGAGGTAGCGACATCCCTACATCCACAGCAGCAAAATCCTCTGATTTGATCTCTCTTTGGAGAATATATTCCTCCCTCACACAAACAAACTGCAAAAACTGTCTCTAGCTGAGCTTGGATGCCCTTTTTTCTTTGCATCGCCACTCTAAGAGCTACCTTCCTGTGGAATGCGGCTCAATGGCCATCTCTTTGGATTGTCTGCACACTAAGGAGTATGGCCTTCTTTTCCATCAGTGCCGCATCAGCCCGCTTTTTGGGCCCTTCTCCTAATACGATTCTGAGTCTGCTATTATCTGGTTGGCCTGTTCTCGGGCTCTTGTTTCCTCTTCCCACTAGAGTTCCTTCTTCGACGTGGCTCATGTCCTTTTCCTGCTTACTGCGCTCAGAGGGTGGGCCAGAGGACCCATCTGAAGAGTTACCGCTAGATGGCGATGCTTGGCATGTCCCTTGCGCCGATCGCAGTCTCTCCAGTGCTGGATGTGATGGAGTGGGGAGCTCCTCCTGTTGCTTCATTTCTGCTCCCTTTGGTGAGTCCCTGCATGGCCAGGCACCTGCTCCATCCTTTGTGGGCCTATGAAGCGTTGACTGGTCATACCTGAAGCAAATCGCCTGTACTGTTTCAATCCTCAGCCCCATCAGTATTGACTCTATCACTTTTAGAGGATAGTTTTCCAACATCTTGATTAATCTACAGCTCTCCTACAGTCATGAGCGTTGACGTTGTTTGATGGGAATCATTTTTCTTTCAGAGAAAAAGAGGAATGTTTGTTAAAGCAACAAAAACTCCTGGCAGAAACGCAATCTGCTCTTGAGTTGTCATTAGAAAATAAGGAGCAGACACACATGGAAATGCGTAGTATTGGTGACAAACTTGAACGCGCGAAAATCCGACAACTATCAGAATCTGAGGACAAGGCAAAGATTAGAAGACTTGAAAGAATGAAAGAGGAATTCCCTGAGAAGGTGGTAAGTGTTCCTCAGCATATTCATGTTCAATTAAATTGCCCGAATATACAATTTTCTTAATGTTTCGTTGCTTTGCAGTATGGCAGAATGTGCGACCTCTGTCACCCAAAAGATCCTAAGTACGCCGTTGCTGTTAACAATACGTTTGGCAAGTATATGAACTGCATCGTTGTTGACACAGAGGAGACAGCAAGACGTTGTATGCAGCTCCTCATAGACAATGATCTTGGCAGTGAACATTTTTTGGGAGTAAAGGACCTTTTGGTGGAACCTCTTGACACAGGTCTCAGGTGGGTTAACAATTTCTTTGAGCACACAATCCCTCTTTGTGTGGCTGCCAACGGAGGATCTATGTCTGGCACCAAGAAACAGGGTTGTCCAAATTCGGCTGACTGGGTTTTGATTCACAGGGACATCGCTAATCCAGAAAACGTTCACTTGCTGTATGATCTTCTCAACTTCAGTCCGATCGAAATTCAACCAGCTGTCCTCTACGTCGCCAAAAACGTATTGGTAGTTGACACCGCAGATGATGCTATGCAGGTTGCGTGGAGAATGGGTGTTAGACGTGACGTCATTGCCTTGGACGGTACTTCCTTTTCCAAGAGCGGCGTTCATTCATTTGAAGTCAGATATTCAGAGAGGTAGGTGTTACTGAGTGGAATATCATGCGATTGCTGGCACAAACTTTAATCCGGATCAACCCAGGCAAACATTTAGTTCCTGTTGCCTCCTGAAGATACTGCTTCGTGGTGCGACCTCTATGGGTCTATTGTGCAGTTATTGTGTCATAGAAGTGCGTTTGCTCAGCAATATTTCCACTTTGAGGGTAATTGGTCACCATGAGGTGAAGAAAAACGGGAAACAGGGAAAACTAGGGGAATCCACGTTCATTTAAAAAAATTGAAATTCGGGCAGGGACCCGATATTGGCGCTAGTTGCTCTTCGAGACTTTTTCGGCCTGATCGGACAAAATTTGGTGGGATAGGGGTCAAAATTTGTATATCGAAAAATGGATTTTCGGCGACTTAAGCGTGTGGGGTATCATTTTGGACTAAATTTTGGACGCTGAATCCAATGAGACTGGTCCCAAACGCTTGGCGCCCACTGGAAGAGGTTATAATTCAAAACGCTGCAAATTCTTACACAGGGGTTGGTTATTCGTCAGACCAGGTGCAAGTAGACTCATTTCTTCAACATGGAGGAAATGGGGATAACGGTGGGTGCGGCGGGTCCCAGACCCATTCCAATCGATTCAGTGTCCATGATTTAGTGGAAAATGATACCATACACACCCAGGTACCAGAAATCTCATAAACACATATTTAAAATGGGTAATATATACCCAATTTGACCCATAACTTCTTCCAGTGGGTGCCAATCGTCCTGAGACCCACTTCATTGGATTCAGCTTCCAAAATTTAGTGGAAAATGATACCCCACTCGCCTAAATCGCCCAAAATCTCGAAAATCCATTTTTCAAAAAACACATTTTGACCCCTACCCCGCCCAAATTTGGTCCGATCGGGCTGAAAAGCTAGGAGGACCGTCCTAGGCCGGGAACAGACCCCTGACCCAAATTTCAGATTTTTAGAAAATTTTCTACTACCAAAAACGGCGTGGACGGCGGACGGCGTACGGCGGACGGACATTGATCTTTTGGTTGGTTATTCCTAGAATAATCAACCTATGTTTTCATGCAAATGGTCAACCTCTCCGATTCGGCTCAAAATTTTTTTCTGGACGTTTCATGATGTCCTGATCAAAAACGCTGCAAATTCTTACACAGGGGTTGGTTATTCCTCGGACCAGGCGCATGGAGACTCATTTCTTCAACATGGGGGAAATGGGGAAACAGTGGGTGCGGCGGGTCCCAGACCTATTCCAATCGATTCAGGATCCAGAATTTAGTAGAAAATGATACCCCACACGCCCAGGTACCGGAAATCTCGAAAACGCATATTCAAAATGGGTAATATATACCCAATTTGACCCATAACTTCTTCCAGAGGGTGCCAATCGTTCCGGGACCCACTTCATTGAAATCAGCGTCCAAGATTTAGTGGAAAATGATACCCCACACGCCTAGGTTCCAGAAATATCAAAAACACATATTCAAAATGGGTAATATATACCCAATTTGACCCATAACTTCTTCCAGAGGGTGCCGATCGTTTTGGGACCCATTTCATTGGATTCAGCGTCCAAAATTTAGTGGAAAATGATACCCCACTCGCCTAAATCGCCCAAAATCTCGAAAATCCATTTTTCAAAAAACACATTTTGACCCCTACCCCGCCCAAATTTGGTCCGATCGGGCTGAAAAGCTTGGAGGACCGTCCTAGGCCGGGAACAGACCCCTGACCCAAATTTCAGATTTTTAGAAAATTTTCTACTACCAAAAACGGCGTGGACGGCGGACGGCGTACGGCGGACGGACATTGACCTTTTTTGATCAGGACATCATGAAACGTCCAGAAAAAAATTTTTGAGCCGAATCGGAGAGGTTGACCATTTGCATGAAAACATAGGTTGATTATTCAAGGAATAACCAACCAAAAGGTCAATGTCCGTCCGCCGTACGCCGTCCGCCGTACGCCGTCCGCCGTCCACGCCGTTTTTGGTAGTAGAAAATTTTCTAAAAATCTGAAATTTGGGTCAGGGGTCTGTTCCCGGCCTAGGACGGTCCTCCAAGCTTTTCAGCCCGATCGGACCAAATTTGGGCGGGGTAGGGGTCAAAATGTGTTTTTTTGAAAAATGGATTTTCGAGATTTTGGGTGATTTTGGCGAGTGGGGTATCATTTTCCACTAAATTTTGGACGCTGAATCCAATGAAATGGGTCCAAAAACGATCGGCACCCTCTGGAAGAAGTTATGGGTCAAATTGGGTATATATTACCCATTTTGAATATGTGTTTTTGAGATTTTTTGCAATCTGGGAGTGTGGGGTATCATTTTCCGCTAAATCTTGGACGCTAATTTCAATGAAGTGAATCCCGGAACGATTGGCACCCTCTGGAAGAAGTTATGGGTCAAATTGGGTATATATTACCCATTTTGAATATGCGTTTTCGAGATTTCCGGTACCTGGGCGTGTGGGGTATCATTTTCCACTAAATTTTGGATTCTGAATCGATTGGAATGGGTCCGGGACCCGCCGCACCCACAGTTTCCCCATTTCCCCCATGTTGAAGATATGAGTCTTCATGCGCCTGGTCCGAGGAATAACCAACCCCTGTGTAAGAATTTGCAGCGTTTTTTGATCTAGACATCATGAAACGTCCAGAAAAAAATTTTGAGCCGAATCGGAGAGGTTGACCATTTGCATGAAAACATAGGTTAGATTATTTAAGGAATAACCAACCAAAATGGGTATCAGTCTACCCATTTCAAGAATTGATTTAAAGTACCTAGGCGTGCAGGGTATAATCTCCCACTAAATTTTGGACGCTGAATTGAATGGAGTCTCCGTGCTCCTGGTCGGAGTTATAACCAACCCCTGTGATTTTTTTCCCCACGTTGCAAATCTATTCTGGAGGAACGTATCAAAATTTAATTGAATTTAATGATGAGAAATAGTTTTGAGCTGATCCGGGTTTATTTTGAGGATAATTTAGCTAGGTTGTGATAAATGATTTATGTAGGAAAAACAGGTTCCAGATTCTGTAGCTGTTTATCCAAAAATTTCATTTTGCAGCCACGAGCCTGAAGACAATGAGTTTGGAGTGTTGCAACTTGAAACTCTCTATGACGCTAAGGTGGAGGAATGGTGGGCCGGCGTGTCAGAGTCGAGGAAGGACGCCCAGATTATGAATTTGACACACAAAATACGCAAGTTGGAGAAACAAATACCCTTTGCCAAGGATGAAATAACCCAAGCCCTACGCCGTATTGACGTCATTGATCAAGAGGTGAGAAACTACCAAACAGAGCTCGAGCTGTCTCGCTCGAAGCAAGAAGCCATTGGAAATTCTATGGATGAGCGGCGAAATCAAATTCAAGCAATTCGCGATCAGTCTGATTTGATTTACGATGAAATTTTTGCTGAATTTTGTCAACGGATCGGCGTGGAGAATATCCGCCAGTATCAACAGGGCCGGTAAGGACTACAACTAATTAATTACTCGTATTGTAAACAAAGTTCACGTAGTATTTCTGATTTATGCTGTAACTGTTGCAGTTTCAACGCAGAAAACTATTTGAAAAGAGCAGAACTGGCTTCCCAGAAAGAGGCCATTTTAATTAAATTGAATGCTAAGAGATCAAAAGATGAAACAATTAAAGGTAAACTAGACATAATGATTAACAGGGTGTCCCACCAGCCCCCCCCCCCTTCCACACCTAAAATCGTCCAAATATTGGACATTTTATGGTTCTGAATCATAGATTAGGTCTTCCTTCGTTGAAACAAACCGAAATATAACCTAAACACTCATTTTAATGGCTAAATCGAAAAAAACCGATTGGACTTTATCAGTTTTGAAATTGTCAGGACATTGGCGTGGTTTGCAACTGAATTTGAAGAACCTGACCAGTTTTGCTGGAATGCTTGGACGATGAACCAAAAATTAGTGAAAACTAAACCCCCCATGCCTAAATAGCCGAAACATGGGGAAAGCAGTGGCGTGTCCCGGGATCATTTTAATCGATTCAGGGTCCAAATTTTAGTGGAAAATGATACCCCATATGCCTAGGCACCAAAAATCTTGACACATACAAAATGGGTGGATACACAGCCATTTTGACCCATAACTTCTTCCGGTGGGTTCCAATCGTTCTGGGACCCACTTCATTTGATTCAGCGTCCAAGATTTCGTGGAAAATGATACCCAACACGCCTAGGTACCAGAAATCCCGAAAACACATATTCAAAATGGGTAATGTATACCCAATTTGACCCATAACTTCTTCCAGTCGGTGCCAGTCGTTCTGGGACCCATTTTATTGGATTCAGCGTCCAAAATTTAGTAGAAAATGATACCCCACTCGCCTAGATCGCCCAAAATCACGAAAATCCATTTTTCAAAAAACACATTTTGACCCTTACCCGCCCAAATTTGGTCCGATCAAGCTGAAAAGTTTCGAGAACCAACTAGAACCGGATACGGTCCCTGACCCAAATATGATGAACATTTTGGGTCTTTTAAAATATGAAAGTTAGTGTTGCTTGCGCGGGGTGCGCAAATATGATATTTGAAATCCCTGCAAAAAAATGAAGATTTGAAAAAAATTTGTTTACTGCCATTTTGACGATTTTGGGAGGAGAGGAGGAGGACAACACGTGGGACACCCTCTGTATAAATTCTTATCATAGATGACTTTTTTATTTATTGTCTCTTTTGAAATTGTCAGACAACGTGACGAAATTACAAAATACCGTCGAACGGTCCAAAAAAGAACTGGCCACTGCTGAACAGGCTGAAGCCCAACACAAGGCGGAATTTGGGAGTGAAATACACGCTTATAAGGAGCTGAAGAAAACAAGGCTTGCTCTCAAACTGCAAGTAGACGCTTTAGAGGAGTTTGTAGCAGGGGTAGGTTATGACAGCCCAGTATTGAATTTAGATGCAAGAAATGGTATAGCTCTTGCGGCCTTCCAGGTTATGATATGACCTGATAAGTCATGATTGTTTGGTTTCAGGGTGTGGAAGAAACACGCTATCAAAGTATGTTGCGTGATGTTGCAGCCGCCCAACTACAAGTACCCACGTTAGAACAAGAGATAAGCATGAAAATACATCAATGGCACGCTATCTTCCGCGATTGCAAGGTCAGCGAGTGCTTTTGGTCTCTTTACATCAATTGGATATTAAAAAACGCTGCAAATTCTTACACACGGGTTGGTTATTTATCGGGACAGGCGATGGAGACTCATTTCTCCATGGAAAAAATGGGAGACAGTAGGTATGGCGGGTCCCGGACCCATTCCAATCGATTCAGGGTCCAAAATTTAGTAGAAAATGATACCCCACACGCCTAGGTACCAGAAATCTCGAAAGCACATTCGAAATTGGTTGATAAGCACCCATTTTGACCCATTACCTCATCCAGAGGACGCCAATCGTTTCGGTACCCTTTTCAAGGGGACGAGGAAACGTATCATGCAGGGCTTCTGGAGTTAGGAATACGCCAACCTCCAACAGACGGTCATCATCCGAAATCCTATTTGGACATCCCCTGAGATCCCTCGTGCTCCAAAGAGTGGCAAAAGGCATCGGGCACCTTGGATCGCGACATCGCCCGCCAGAAGGCGGCGGCGGCTCACTACAAATCATTCTCCAAAGAGTGGCAAAAGGCATCGGGCACCTTGGATCGCGACATCGCCCGCCAGAAGGCGGCGGCGGCTCACTACAAATCATTCTCCAAAGAGTGGCAAAAGGCATTGGGCACCTTGGATCGCGACATCGCCCGCCAGAAGGCGGCGGCGGCTCACTACAAATCATTCT
The DNA here is from genome assembly GCA_019603395.1 of Cyrtorhinus lividipennis. Lineage (NCBI taxonomy): Eukaryota > Metazoa > Arthropoda > Insecta > Hemiptera > Miridae > Cyrtorhinus > Cyrtorhinus lividipennis. The sequence continues at coordinate 1,960,732 of CM034009.1, forward strand.
CCAAAGAGTGGCAAAAGGCATCGGGCACGTTGGATCGCGACATCGCCCGCCAGAAGGTGGCGGCGGCTCACTACAAATCATTCTCCAAAGAGTGGCAAAAGGCATCGGGCACCTTGGATCGCGACATCGCCCGCCAGAAGGCGGCGGCGGCTCACTACAAATCATTCTCCAAAGAGTGGCAAAAGGCATCGGGCACCTTGGATCGCGACATCGCCCGCCAGAAGGCGGCGGCGGCTCACTACAAATCATTCTCCAAAGAGTGGCAAAAGGCATCGGGCACCTTGGATCGCGACATCGCCCGCCAGAAGGCGGCGGCGGCTCACTACAAATCATTCTCCAAAGAGTGGCAAAAGGCATCGGGCACCTTGGATCGCGACATCGCCCGCCAGAAGGCGGCGGCGGCTCACTACAAATCATTCTCCAAAGAGTGGCAAAAGGCATTGGGCACCTTGGATCGCGACATCGCCCGCCAGAAGGCGGCGGCGGCAAGTAAATACAACAAGAACGCCGAGATCTCACTCCCCTTCAAGTCGGCAGCTATGTACGGCTACAAAATCCCATCACGAAGAAATGGGATGCCAGCGGCGTCATCATCGACAGAGGCCCGTACCGGAAGTATGTGGTCAAGGGTGATAGCGGAAGGCTGTACATCAGAAACCGGCGATATCTGAAGAGGAGCGAGGTGGGAGGGGATAATAGGGGAGATGTGGTGGCACCATGTGGTGGTTGCCAAGAGACATGATAGTTTCGTGTGAGAATCAAATAAAGAGTTAGTTAATGTTCTCGATCCTCCCGAGTGTGTTCACATCGTACATAGACCAGAACAGGTACCAGAAATCTCGAAAATCCACTTTCGAAATGGGTAAAAGATACTCATTTTGACCCATAACTTCGTCCAGTGGGTGCCAATCGTTCTAGGACCCATTTCATTGAGTTCAGCGTCCAAAATTTAGTGGAAAATGATACCCAAAACGCCTAAATCGTCAAAAATCTCGAAAATCCATTTTTCAAAGAACACATTTTGACCCCTACCCCGCCCAAATTTGGTCCGATCGGGCTGAAAATTTTCGAGGACCAACTTGAGCCGGGAACGGACCCCTGACCAAAATTTCAGATTATTAGAAAATTTTTTTTTTGAGGCGATATTTAGTCTCCAGGTCCTCACGCAGAACTGCCTTGATTATCATAAGGATGTGTGGCTGTGCTTTCTAGACTATGAAAAGGCCTTCGACAGTGTCCGGCATGGCAAAATGATCGATTCGTTAAAGCAGATCGGGGTTGATGAGAAGGACACCCGAATCATTGAAGACCTGTATTGGAACCAGAGGGCAGTGGTGAAGCTCCCAGATGGTTCCGTGACAGACGAATTCGACATCCAGCGAGGGGTCCGCCAGGGATGCATCCTTTCTCCATTGCTATACAACATCTACATGGAGCAAGCGTTCGCTTCTCTCCCTGATGTGGAGCTTGGCATCAAGGTAAATGGTGTATTTGTCAATAATATTCGGTACGCAGATGACACCACCTTATAGCCGACTCCCAGAATAGCCTGCAGCAGCTCGTTAACATCGTAGCTGAGAAGAGCCTGTTGATTGGCCTGAGGATCAACATTTCAAAGACGAAATGGATGGTGGTCTCGCGTGGCGATGAGCTCCGTACGGGGCGGATCGATGTCGGAGGCATCTCATTAGAGCGAGTTCAGAACTTCAAGTATCTTGGAGTCGTCGTGAACGAGAAATGGAATCCTGAGGTCGAGATTCGTGCCAGGATTGAGCAGGCCAGAGCGGCTTTTGTCCGGATGAAGTCGTTCTTCTGCAATAAGCATTTGAGCTTTGACATTCGCTATCGTACGCTTCGGTGTTACGTTTGGTCAGTTCTGCTCTACGGCGTTGAGACATGGACACTGAAGATTGCCTCTGTAAATCGCCTGGAGGCATTTGAGATGTGGTGCCTCCGCAGGATGTTTCGGATCTCGTTTATTTATTTATTTATTTATTTATAGTACGGACCCAAGGTCCAATTAACAAGAATATAAATATAAATTAAATGAGAACAAAGGTTATTTATCATTAAGAATTATTTGGCAGAAAGGACTTCAGCAGCTCGCGCCCTGTAAGCTTGTAGAGAGTCCGAGAATAGATCGCAGGCAGCCTCTTGCAAGATCAAATTAGCCTGACGAGGAAGACGGAGAAGCGGACGGTCCCTGAGGTAATTTGTCTGTGCAAATGGAACGAGGAAAACATTGTGTGAACGAGAGAAAAATTGAGGCACATTGAGGGAGATCATTTGCAGACGACGATTGACCAACGGGGTAAGACGGCAGACACGTAGGATTGAGCCATAGTCGAGATCATGCCACGGGATACCCATCTTGAAAGCAACGTAACGAAGGAAGATGTGCTGTACAGTCTCAATCTGGTGGGCGTAGGTGGCTAGCATCTCGTGGGTCTAGAGGGTTCGGAACACTGAGGTTCTGCGCCGAGCAGGCCTTGAGGATCGCGAGCTCTTCAAGGATGTGAAAAGGAGGAAGATAGGGTACCTCAGTCACGTCTTCAGAGGAGATAGCTATGTTTTCCAGCGTTTGATTCTGGAAAGAAAAATAGAGGGGAGACGTGGAATCGGCCGTAAACAGCTCTCTTGGCTTCGAGACATACGGAGATGGACGGGTGTCCGGGATTTTGCCGCTCTCAAGAATGGGGCTATTGAGCGAACACTGCGGGCTGTGTAGGAGAAGAAGAAGGATTGGTCGCCAACAAATGGTTCAAACGTCTACGGCACCCACAGAAGAAGAAAAGAAAATTGTCTACTACCGAAAACGGCGCGGACGGCGTACTGCAGACGGACATTTGACTTTTGATTTAGACACCTTGACTTTTTGCATGAAAACATAGGTTGATTATTCATGGAATAACCAACCAAAATCAGCGTAAGTACTCAATTTATACATTTAATATGTGTCCTGGTAATTGGCAGGGAGAAAATTTTCGAATCCCGACGCTCACGGGCAGCATGGATGAAATTCACGGAAGCTGGTTCACAACTCCCACTGAACAAGAAAACCGGTGAGTTTTCATAATAAAAGTACTTGATTCGCTTTACTACCCAAAAACTTGTAAAATAACTCGTAATTATTTTTTATTTCAGGTTTGTCGTTGATTATTCTGGTCTTTCGGAGGATTTGAAGGGCGTTGTTGATGTTGAAAAAGTCTGCGACAAAATGACCAAAGCTATTTCAAACCTTACTCAAACGCTTCAAGAAGCTGGTCAATTTCGTGAAATGGTAAGATATCAAAGCCGTGAGGGGACAGAAAAATAGAAAAACGCTGAAAATTCATTCATAGGGGGTACCAAATGTGGTCCGATCAAGATGAAAAGTTCGGATATCAACTAGAGCCGGAAACGGGTCCCTGACTAAAATTTCAAATTTTGGTTGGTTATTCCTTAAATAATCAACCTATTGTAACGATTTATGTTCTTCGTAACTAATTTATTAACAATTGTTCACTTGATTACATACACTGTTCACATTCGCGCATTTACACAATGACAGAATCACAATACACGGTTGTAACGCAGTTGTCGCACTATTTATAACGCGGCACGGCACGATTTATAACCCGAAGCGTCTATATCCGGACTCCGAATTGAACTGAACTGCGCGGCGTTTCTGGGCCCGTTTTTATACCTGCTGCCCGGTCGAGAACGTTCTGGGACGAACGGGGAGGTTCCTGAATGTTCGAGACCCTTAAACCTCCACAGGTCGTTGACCTTGCGACGCCAGCAGCCCATTTGATTGGCGCCAGTGCGAGCTTGCAACACTATGATCAAGAGTCAAGCAAAAGTCAATCTCTTCGATTTTTTTGGGCGTTTTGAGGAATAACCAACCAAAAAACAAATGTCCGCCCGCCGGAACAATTAGCGCATAACGGAATAGGTTATTGGTCAAAATGGGTACCCATCTACCTATTTCAAATGTGCGTTTTCAAGATTTCTGGCACCTGTGCGAGTGGGGTATCGTTTTCAACTAATTTTTGGGCGCTGAATCGGTTGGAATGAGTCTTCGAGTGGTACGATGTTTGAATGAGAATGTTGTATAGAAACGCTCCAAATTCTTGTACAAATTGGTTATTCCTCGGACCAGGAGCGTGAAGACTCATTCCAGTCGATCCAGCGTCAAAAATTTAGTGAAAAATGATACCCCACACGCCTAGGTACCGGAAATCCCGAAAACCCCAATCAGGTAGCCATTTTGACCCTTAACCTCTTCCGGTGGGCGCTAATCGTTCCGGGACGCATCTAATTGGATTCAGCGTCCAAGATTTGGTGGAAAATGATACCTCACACGCCTAAATCGCTGAAAATCTCGTAATCCAATTTGTTGAAAAAACACATTTTGACCCCTACCCCCAACATTTGGTCCCTAGTAGTGTGAAGATCTTAACGAAGACTGAAATGTTCCTCCAGGTATTACGGTGTCCAGAACTTCAAAATCTTGAGGATCACTGTGTCAAGTGTACCCGCTTTTCACTTATCTTTAGTATACCTAGCTTCGTATATGCTGGTGTGGTCTGCTCGCAGAGCCTTGCCGCTGCAGCATTGAGTGCTGTCCGCAGCTGCTGGTTCAGGTCATTGTTGATATCGGAATAGGCCAATTGCCCATGGTTCAAGTAAGGGGTCACGAGAGCCTGGAACAACTGGGTACATAGTCCACTGAAGGGAAGTCCACTGCCCGAAGCCTCAGCTGATACAGGGCTCTGTATACTTGAAGTTTGTTCGCTAAAGCACCTAAACCAGTTGGAACCCATTCATGTAGCATTTAGTACTGTCTGCAGCTGCTGGTTCTGATCATTGTTGATATCGGAATAGGCCAATTGCCCATGGTTCAAGTAAGGGGTCACAAGAGCCTGGACCAACTGGGGTCTTACATAGTCTGGGAAGTCCACCGCCAGAAGCCTCAGCTGATACAGGGCCCTGTATACTTGAAGTTTGTTTGCTGATGCACCTAACCAGTTGGAACCCGCTCATGTAGCATCTAGTGCTGTCTGCAGCTGCTTGTTCAGGTCATTGTTGATATCGGAATAGGCCAATTGCGCATAGTCGAATCAAGGGGCCACCAGTGCCTGGACCGACTGGGCTCTTACATTGTCTGGGAAGTCCACCGCCAGAAGCCTCAGCTGGTACAGGGGCCCTGTATACTTAAAGTTTGTTCGCTGATGCATCCAAACCTGTTTTCAATTTGTTGGAACCCACTCATTTCTTCAAACGCATAACAAAATCCTAGCTCCCAATATCCCATTCAGTTTGTCAGGTTTTTGTTCCTCAAACCCATCACACCAGTATAATTTTTTCAGCAATTCTCAACAAGCATGTCAGTCCACTTTACAACTCTCACCACATTTTCCGCTTTCATTTTGTTCAGGGTCTCTATGACGTCGCCAAACTTTCTGATCTTATCATGGCGGCGGAAGATGAGTTGAAACAAGTCAAAAAAGACTTATCAAAACAACAGAAAGAACTTTGTCTTCTCAAGAAACAGCGATATGACAAGTTCATGGAGTGTTTCAATATTGTGAATACAAAACTCGATCAAACATACAAGGTGAGTTGATTGCTGTTGACATTTGACCGGATAGCAATGCCTCATCGAGGGTCCTCCTCGACAATACTACATCAAATATAATCCCAAAAAGATACGAATTTATACAACGTCTGAATTTGAGATGGTTATCTCATATTTGAGATGGTTTTGAGGACCAACCAGAGCCGGGGACAGACAGTGAGATTGACATTTTGCATGAAAACATAGGTTGTCCATTCAAGGAATTATCAACGAAAAAGGGATTTTGATGGCACTTCACATGGCAATAGCCATTGACTCCATTGACAGGGATTTACTCTGAAAGATATTGCCATCCTAAGGGATCAAGGGGCTGGAGCTGGCATCGGTTGCAAGTACAAAGCACCACAATACCACATGTATCATATTTTTCTTGTCTTTTTGTGTAGGCCTTAAAACGTGATGACTCTGCGCGAGCTTCTCTCATGCTGTGGAATCCAGAAGAACCATACGCTGACGAGACTGAGTTCCGTTGCTACACTTCAGGCCACAACAGCCACTCATTGACAGATCTGTCGGACCATGAGAAAAATATGGCGGCTCTCGCTCTTGTCTTTTCAATTCACAGGTGAGCTTAGTGGAAGGAGGCTGTTGTAAATTGTATGGCACTGTAGTTTATGACAACTCACAAGCGCTGGGTAGTTCTAAAATTTTGGCATGTGCATGGAGAGCATGGCAGGGATGACATAGACTCGATGATTCTAAATTCCTTTCTGCTCAAAGTAAGGAGGGTCTTTGCCCTTTTTGTATTTGGTGAGAGGAGGAGCTTGGACTGTCTGAGGCCAGGTTGCCTCTGCCAGTATGCAGCCATTTGAGAGTACTCCTACAATTTGACCTGATGGTTGCACTTGAAGGTTGGAGGAGAACCAATTCAGGGCTCAGGACCAATAGTGGACGTTAACCCCCATTTAGCATGGAGGTTGGCATCCTCATTCCCTCAAACACCCTGGTGACCCAGCACCCACAGAAGCATTACTGAGTTCCTCCTTGAGAGTCTCTTCAAGGATTAAAGCTGCCTGAGAGTATGATGATCCTGGCGCAGGTTTTTCCCCCGTTGGTGGATGTCCTGTGTTCAGGCAGGGATGGCAAGGGCCTCCACTTGGTAGACAGTAATAAACTGGCCAAGGGGGGGCAGCCAGTGTACCATTGCTTTGAGGAAGTGCGGTTGAACTTCCCTCCTAGCGCTGTTGGTCAAGAACGACCACTTTGAATTGTATGTGGAAATTGGTCTCCTCTGGCATTACATCAGAGACGATTAGGGCCAACTTATCAATATTGACCATGTCTAGAATCTCAGTTAGGCCCTTCATTTGCGCCATCTTCCCTATTGCCTGGAATGCATGCAACATGTGAAGGGGTGCAAGGTCCAAGAGGACTTCTATAGCTGCTGTGGGACAGGTGTTCATTGCACCTAGGATTCTCAAGCAGGCCAATCCTTGCAGTTTAAGCAAGTGCTGTTGGGTTGAAGCTTGCTTGGGAGTCTTGGGTTTGTAGTGGGCCTCACAATTGCTGCGTAAGCCGACGCTGTCATCCCCATGTCTTGCCAAACATTCTATGGCATCACCACAGTCATGCTTATGCTTAGCACATGAGTGAAGTGGGGGGCCCATTTAAGTTCCCTGCTAATCTAAACCATGGCTCAATTAGCGCTGTGGATGCTGCAGCCCTTAGGAGAACCGAGCCTTCAACTCAATGTCTCTAAGAATAAAATTTACCAGCAGAAAACAACATTACAGTTATTTTGTCTCTCCTGTTGTTGAAGTCCTGAGAGCATTTGGCAGTACCAGCACCTTTGGTGATGTCGGCCCTGTATTGACAGGTGATTAGGACCGCGCTGGTGGGTGAAAACTTGTACCTTTGTACTAACCAAGATGCTGTATGCTGCATCATACTTGTCCTTTAATATGCTGTATCACTAACTTCACAATGTTGTTTTTGTCTGGCAGCTACAACGCCTCGCCGTTCCTCCTTTTTGAAGACATTGCCGCTGGTTGGGGCGGTGCAAGCATTCGCAATGTCGTCCAATACATTCGAAGCTTAACTCAACAACACCAAATCATTATAATCTCTCGGCAACAAGAGTTCTACAACAATGCTGACTATCTCATTGGGATCAAGTCTAGGGTAAGTTCGCTACTTTTCTTCATCCGAATGACCCCCATCCCCTATCAGTAGTTGGTGGGCGCTGTAATTAAATCCAAATTATGTTGTAACGTTGTGTTTTGGGAAAAATTGTCTTACAACGAACAATTTTGTTTCAGGTTGGCAGAGAAGGGTGTGTGGAAAGCAGTATCATGTGTTTAAACCTTACTCAATACCAGCAGTAGGAACTGTCCATTTTGGTATTCCGTGTAATTTGTTCAATTGTACATATCATGTACAAATACTTTTTTCAATTTCATAACTTTTATTGATGTGTTATTCATCATTATATTTCTTGAACTTTACAATACTCAAGATATTCAATTCACACCATTGAAAAAACAGCCATATTTATACAGGGTGTCTACATTTATGGGAGCTGTTGCTAGCTTAGCCATACTGGCTGTGCAGATATGCAGTTTTTCGTATAAAAATTACCATTAGCTATTATTTGTTAGCCAGAGCTATAGCTATTATATTATGGCTGCTCGGGACAGGTAAATCTGTTAGCCACTTTATAGCTTGTCAGTAAAGAAAATAATACGTAGGAGTTGCTGTCTGGAGGAGAAGAAGCGAAACAAAAAGCGGGGAAAATTTCCCATTTGTACAAATTTTCTCCCCTACGAACATCAGCAATGAATCGACTTGCAAAAAATTGATAAGCACTGCTCTGATAGTAGATTAATTCTTTATGGTATACCATTCATGGCTCAATGGTATAATTCCTATTTCAAAACAAATAGAATTGCCAATTTATATGATCTACATCACTCTCATATAAAGATCCACCAGATGAGCTCCCAGTCATACTTATGATGAGCTTGTCTATACAATTATATATGAGAAGTCTTCAGAGTAACTGCTGGTTCCATAACCTCAAAATGAAACAACAAAAACATAAAAATTTAGAATCTGAGGTTGTGATACCAATACGATGTATCGATATCGGTAACAATCGATTGATAAGGATGACAAGAATGATGTGGTCACCTCTCACAACAATGACGTCATTCTTGATCCTGCTATAATCGATAGTATTCACTTATCATTAGCCCCAGATTCAAAACTTCTACCAACAAAACTTATAGAAAATCTGATCAAATACCAAAACATGGTGACTCATGATGAAAACGACAGTTAAAAATCAAAACTATACGCACACATACAAAGATGTTGATGCTCGATAGTAAACAAAGGGCTAATCAGTGTTGCCAACGCAACAACAACAATGTCCCCTTTATTCCAAGCAGTTAGCTTTATGTGCATCTTCTCCACCAGGAGGCAGCTCCTATGTATTCTTTTCATTACCTACAAGCTATAGTTAGTTACTTTCGACTAATAGCTAGAAATTTTAGCTGTTCCTGAAGAGCTAATAGCTCATTTTTGCCCAACACTGCTATCTTCATTTCAGCTATTCAATAGCTTATTAACTGTGGGCAGCAATTGCATGGCTATCTACATCAATTGCTGTAACCATGTAGTGTTAACCTCCCTGTAAACCTGCACTCACAACATGTAGATAAAGGATTTTGTAAGGTAGACGTACGGAAGTAGGAAGATAATAGGTATGGTGATTATCAAAGTCTTTATTGATAACATCTGGTCGCTCACATTGATAGTGGAATCAATCCAACTTTTTTTCCACGCCCTGGTTGAATTGGGCCCAATAGAAATATACAAAAAAGTACCCAAAATGAGCGGCAGAGAACACTGAAATTAATAAAGGGAAACAGGTCAGGGTACTTGGGAGGTGGTGACACAGTCACAGCAAGGATTGTTAGGATGGTCATAGTCAATTTTGACATCACAAAGAAAACCCGCCACACTGATGGTAACTGGCGGTTGAAGAAGTTTATATTTTTCGTCTCCACCACCAACGCGGTAGACAGCGTAAAGAGCCCTGTTAATGCGATGTACGGTACGAGGAGGCTGTCTCTGATCAGAAGTGGGAGCATGCTGAAGCTGGATACAGCCAAGAACCAGAAGACGTGGAAGACCTCATGGTTGAAGAGCAGCATGGCAGGTAGGGCAACCAGCAGTATGGTTTTTTCGTGGACTTGGAATGAAAACAGGAAAAATCCCATCGAGCAGTTGAATAAACTATACAGGAAATTTGTTTTGTTTGCTCTGAACAACAAGTGCCCGCATGATGGCAGGATTGATAGAAGGGTCGCCAAGGCGCAAATCATGGCCATTTCATGATTGGTGAAATGGTTTTTTAATTTGAAGAAAACGTTCAGGACGCACCAAAAGTTAGACACTTTATCTTCAAAAACACCTCTGTCAAAAGGGAATAGCCGTCGAACCACTTGAGTTATGCTATCTACACTGGTGGCAAAGGGTGACCAAATGACGGCAAATGTGAGCAACACTGTGACACCAAGGTTGACGAATTTCCTGACAAATGAAGCTCCTTTGGAACGTTCGGCGAAGCATTTGTTGAGAAGAAATGCGAAGAAAGGCAAGGCGTAGTACAGTGTCATTTGCTTGTAGTTGAGAGCTAGGCAAAAGAAGATCGAAGTTAGTATGTGGTTGTCGTGGGTGAGTGCCCAGTAAGCAGCAGCGACAAGTCCGAGGGAGACGCAGTTGAACTGGAAGTGGCCATGGTCAATAAGGATCAATCCAGGGTAGATGAGCAACGCGAAACCGGTAACGTTGAAAGTAGACTTTTTCCAAGTTAACGCCAGTGCTGGAACGAAGTAGAGCAGTTCTGCAACGAGAACTGTCAGTCGCATGAAGATTTTGTGTTCAGGGGACTCGTAACCGCGGGAGTCCGTCAAAGCAACGTAGGACGGATTGAGGAGGTGAGCGACAGCGCCACATAACCACGAATGGTAAGCAGTCAGAGGAGGGTAGTCCAGTCCCCAGTACAGCAGGTTGTTCTCAGTGCTGTTTTGGTACCTGGAAATTATAAAGAGTTATTATACTTCAATATATTGGCAAGTGATCACAACTTGTAGCAGTTGTGCCATGGCAGTTGACACTGTGAGCCAATGATGTTCTCCCCCAGCCAAACGTTGCTTTAAAGGCAATTTTTTTTTTCAAAATTTTACACTGTATACGAGTGATACTCGTGGCCTCTGGCAACTTCAAGGTATGAATCAGAAATGTGTGTACAGTTTATATAATTGATGACATCAGTAAAAGCGCTGCAAATTCATTCAGAGGGGTTGATTATACCCCAGAACAGAAGTATGGGGACTCGTTCCAATCGGTTCAGAATTTAAAATTTAGTAAAAAATGATACCCCACACACCTGGGTGCCAACCAAAAATCTTGAAAACGCACTCTCGAAATAAGTGGATAGATACCCATTTTGGCCCGAAATCTCTTCCGATGGGCGCCAATCTTTCTGGGATCCGTCTTATTGGATTCAGCGTCCAAAATTTAGTAGAAAATGACACTCCACACGCCTAGGTACCAGAAATCTTGAAACCCCACTCTCGAAATGGGTAAATAGATGGTATTGAATGTATAAGAGAGAGAGAGAGAGAAAGAGAGAGAGAGAGAGAGAGAGAGAGAGAGAGAGAGAGAGAGAGAGAGAGAGAGAGAGAGAGAGAGAAAGAAATTTTATTCACAACAAAAATCAAGAGACCACTTACAAACCGAAACTACCCGAATAATAAGGCCCGTCTGTAGGCAGTGCCTGAATTGACGGGCCTGAGTTGTTCTCCGACAAATTAAAAAATACAAAATGAGAAAATTAATAAATTAAAGTAATAACAAAAAAATATAATCTAGCTCGTAGTCTAAACATAAAAACTCCTGAGCATATTTTCAATATTCTCCGGACCGAGGTTAATCAACCATGAAAAAATTAACTTCTTGTAGGTGGCGCGGGTGACTTGACTAGGATCTTTCATATAAGGGGGCAGAGAGTTATGGACAATGTGTAGTAAATATTGCGGACTTCTACTAGTCAATGTTAAATTAATTCTAGGATTTACTACGTTCTGCAGAAATTGAAATCTAGTTGAATGTGTGTGGGTATACGGTGCATTTACAACAGACGGATTCCGGTGGTAGTACAAAATCAAACATTTGATGAACAATTGCCTTATGGTGAAAACCTTTATCTCCTGGAACAACAAATGGCTGGGGTACCTCCTAGACCTTCCCAGCATCACCTTGAGAATTGCTTTTTGCCAAATAACCAGTTTTCTCAGGTGGCTGAAAAATGTCCCACCCCACACCACTATTCCATACTGGAGCAGAGACTGGACCAATGAATGGTATAACAGTTTCACCCTCTCGCCTGACAAATATGGCTTCACATGGTAAAATAAGTAGACAAATTTTCGGAGCTTCGTGTATAAGTAGGAGATATGTTGGTTCCATACAAGTGCCGAGTCAATGTAAACTCCCAGGTACTTAACCCTAGAAGGCCACACACACGTCGTTTCGACGTATATTCGTTTTCAGTTGCTCATCCTGGCCGCTAAGTGCGCAGCAGACACTTGAGACCCTAGGAATGCCTCGTCCCTTTAGTTACGAACACACGTCAGTGGAAAACGGCGCCGTCGCTGCTTCCTGAGGTAAGTCTATTCCTTACTCTCGTAAACATAGTACGTCGAATCGACGTGTAGGTGGCTGTAGGGGCCAGTTATCTGTACGTCGGACCAACGTGTGAGTGGCTACAAGAGTATGATAAATGTACGTCGAAACGACGTATCAGTGGCTTCAAGTGCATAGGTTTATGTGTTTTTGAGACGCTAAATTTATTAGAAACTGTGATTATTTCATAGCTAAATATTTGTTTTTAGCCATACAATTACATTGTCCATTGTTCATTTAGTGTTGCTTCATTTCCCCAGAAGATGGAGCGAAAACGAAGAAAGAGACTTACTGATGACGATACTCTATCGACCCACAAACTGGGAAAGGAGTCGATACTTTTGACCAAATTTGCACCAACAGAAAAACTCGTCATTGGCCCCTTTGCCTGTTTTATAATATGCTCAACATAGCGATTCACAATTCCTACGTGATTTATTTAGACATCTTCCATAAACAAAAAAAGAAAGGGAAGCCACTTAGTGGGTTTGATTACGTATGTTGTGGCCTTGGCAAATGAGCTGACCAATGTGTGGATGAACATTTTGAACTGCAAATTCCCAGGACGCTTCGCATCTCCATCACCAAGTACTTGAATTTGATTGAACCAACGGAAGAACAACGTCAAACTGCTGCACTGCGTCATATAGATGGGGAAAGGCACTACTGTTCATTCTCTTCGTACAAAAAGAAAATAATGACTAAATCTTACTGTTTCGCATGCAAAAAGTATGAGTGTGGTGAACACTACTCCAAAATTTGTGTCGACTTTGCCAGTAAGTCAAAAAAATGTGTGATAATATGTAAGAGATTCGCAAAATTTGAATTATTCTCGATTTTGTCAGTTCCTTTCTGTGTCTTTGATTTTCTAAATTTGAATTCGAAATTTTATTTGCTCAGTTCAAATAGCACTTTTGAGACTAAGGTATAACTGGTTCATAGTCGTTTTGAGAAGAATATGCAGTAAACCTACTGTGATTTACCCTCGTCTTATAGGTATGTAATGTAAAATGCGTTCGAGTCATTATAATATTGTTTACTAACTGGGCCAAAATGTTCACCACTCAATTTATGAATAAAGTCTGTTCTTATTTCATTCGTAATAATGTCATATACTCCCCACTTGCGCTTTCAGCAGGCATTTTTCGGGTATGTACGTCAAATCGACGTGTGGGTGGCGTCTAGTAGTGGGAATTTCAGGGTGGCCTTCTAGGGTTAAATTTATCTACTTTTTCAAGCGGTATACAGCTACATGGTGCACCAGGAGCGCACGAATGGATCCTGAGGTCTCCATGAGGCGGCACGTCACCACCGCCAATGAGCATATACTTGGTTTTAGTAGAATTCAGCGAGAGAAAATTCCCAAGCAACCACCCATTAACCCGCGTCAACAGCAACTGCATCTCAGACAGTACCACCTCCCAGGTGGGACCCGACACCAGCACAGCTGCATCATCTGCAAAAAGGACAACGTCACCCTCTGGGGAAAGAGAGGCGAGGCGATCTATATAAATTAAAAACAGTGCAGGTCCTAGAGTACTACCCTGGATTACGCCAAACTCTATGGGCCTTTCCTCACTGGTTGTATCACCAACGGCAACAAACTGCGTTCGGCCAGATAAATAGCTTGTGAACCACTCCAAGCAACCGTCCAATAAGGTTAGTTCCCATAGGGTAGTATGAAAATATTAGGAAGAAAGTCCGTCTTACCTAGCTTGTTTGGTACGGTGGGCGAGCGCTTTCGACGTGGAGACATCATTGTCAAGCCAACTATCAATAACTACCTTCCCCCGCTTCCTCTATAGTTGGCTTGACAATGATGTCTTCACGTCGAAAGCCCTCGCCCATCGTACCAAGGCTGGCCGTCCACTAGACGCGAATTCGCGCGAAGAGGCGAAGTACGCGATTTCAAACGAAGAGTTCGCCTCTTAACAAACACTATTATTCGTATATGACCCCGTCCACTGCAAGCGCCATGATCGATTTACCGATTTCCATCGCCAGGTTCGCCAGTTCGCACGTTTGGAATCAAACATGTTTGATTCTCTTCGCCTCTTCGCGCGAATTCGCGTCCAGTGGACGGCCAGCCCAAACAAGCTAGGCGGGTAGATAGATACCCACTTTGACCCGAAACCTCTTTCGGTGGGCGCCAATCATTCTGGGACCCATCTCATTGGATTCAGCGTCCAAAATTTAGTGGAAAATGATACCAAACATGAATAGTGGAAGTGCCACCGTCACCTCCGGTGAAGAATCCGATCCCCACCATCAAAAGTTCCTGAAAAACCTCCGGCGGATTTTTGAGCATTCTCGTCGACATCGTCCCGGAATCAGCAGAGCTCCTGGTCTGAGCACTGTCCTGCGCTGAGACCCAGCCACCTCAACGCAGCCCGAACACCAACACAAACCACTCCAAGGTACCAGTGCATTCGGCATATATGTAAAGTCAAAGCAAACTCCCGACAAGTTAATAAACCTGTTTTATTCTTGGTTTGGTTTTGATTTGTGCGAACCTGGAGTCCTTTTGGTGTTGCAGGGTTTTAAAAAAACATTTATCGGGGCTTAAGAATTTCGGGGATTCTGGATAAGTCCCGTCCTGACTGGCCTATGATAGCTTGGCCAGTCCTAGGGAAAAATAACAGTGAGCTTTGGGATTAGATGTCTCACAAGTGGTGAAGGCGCCGGGTCATCACAAATAGGTGCCCAGAAATCTTGAAAACCCACATTCAAAATAGGTAGATAGATACCCATTTTGAACCATTACCTCAACCGGTGGGCGCCACGGAGACCCGTCTCATTGGATTTAGCGTCCAGAAATATTGAAAACCCACTCTCGAAATGTGTGGATACACACCTATTTTGACCCGAAACCTCTTCCGGTGGGCGCCAATCGTTCCGGGACCCCTACTCTCTGAGTGGAACAGGTATCTGGACCACTTGGGGAGAAGAGGGAACCCTCTGGTACTTCATGAAACGTAGTGACAGGTACAAAGCCTCTGTCACGGGGCTATTAGCCAGTTAGCCCTTAAAGGAAGTAAGGGTCGTCAGGGCACTGACAAACCTGTATCCTTCTAAACTGGTACCGCGGGTGTGGAGGAGCCCCTGGCCACAGAGCAGTGCTTCGGCAAAGCCTCACCGGTCAGCCTCCCCATCCTCCCCAGCCATCCTGGGCTGCCAAAGGCAGGCGAACGCCGGAAGAGGGCGGGGTACCTGATATGCGGGGAAGCCATAGAGCAGGGCTCCCAGATGACCTGGCGTAATAATATGAACGAGGACAGACTGTAATGGGCCTAATGGCCTAAGGCACAGTCTTACGCAGGCATATCAGGTCAGCCTCCCCAATTGAGGTAGGAAACGGTCCGAAATAATGGACCGTTCGCGGGGGTCGTTGAGGCATAGCCAGAGGGCTTCACCCAATGAAGGTGCCCTATAATGGGTAGGCCTGTGCTGCATACATCCGTGTAGGATGTACCAATACAGACCGGCTCTGGGAGTTGAGATGCAACACTCGGAAACCACTCTGCTGAAGTGGAAGTGCAAGTTAGAATACACGAACTACCGCAAGTCGGTACTTGGGGGGAGTAGTTTACCACTCCCTATCCAAGCCCTGCTGAATGAAGGGACAATCATTTCAGTCTGTTAAGACTGTATCCCTTTTCGGAAAACCTTACACGGTCAACAGGCATATGACTACAGAGGTGCCAAATTGTTTAACGCTCTGCCATACAACATTAGAACGATAGGCAAAGTTGAATCCTTCAAAAAGGAGCTCAAGGCCTATGTAGGAATAAAGAACAAATCATAGGTCATTCCAGTGGTTTCAATCGTTCACCACGTGTACATTAAGTAAATATTATTACCCTTCATGAATTTTCCAAGTACCTAGGCATAATGTATTCATAGGAGAAGAGAGTAGAATATGGAACTCCTTCCCCACAGCACAAGTCTTGTGACTTCAAGTGGGGAGTAGCAAATGAATTATTTTTGTATGTCTTACAATGTACACAGTTTTATAAATAAAAGCAATTTTCCAAAAAAAAAAAAAAAAAAAAAAAAAAAAAAAAAAAAAAAAAAAACTGCTTGCAGAAACACGTTGGACTCTGTTCAGGGACCCGTCTCATTGGATTCAGCGTCCCACATTTAGTCGAAAATAATACCTTACAATTCTAGACCGCCGAAAATCTCAAAAATCCTACCCATTTCATGAGTGGGTTTTCGAGAATTCTGGGCGCGTTGGGTATCATTTTCCACTAAATTTTGGACCCTGAATCAATTGTAATGGGTCTCGAACACGCCACACCCACAGTTTTCCCCACATAGATATTTTCGACGACTTGGGCTATGTTGAGGATTCCGGAGAGGATTCCGAAGAGGATTCCTCGTTGATCGATTCCTCTTCGGCCGACGGACCGTGTGGACGGGTCGAGGCCTTCAGTTGAGGCGGACCGAACAGGCCGCCAGGCCTTTCCAATTTTTGGAAAGGCCTGGCTACCTGCTACCTGAGACCGGGGTTGCGGTTCCCAGAATTGAACCCCTTCCTTCACGTGTATGAGGTGATCGGTTGTAGGTATCGCTCGAGTATCGTCACAGTGGCTGTAGCTCCTCGTTAATTTTTTCACAGTTTTCCTCGAAAGGCCTCTCGCGTGTGGAAACCTCTGGCCGAAGCCTCCTGGTTTTCTCGTACGTGTGGATGCTCCGTCCGGCTCCGGCCGCCTCAGAGGTTTTTCTCAGAGGAATCCCTCTTCGGAATCCTCTCCGGAATCCTCAACGTGTGTACCCGGCCTTAGGCGTGTTGGGTATCATTTTCCAGTAATTATTGCACGCTGAAATGATTGGAATGAACCACCATGCTCCTGGTCCTAGGAATAACCAACTCCTGTGAATGAATTTGCAGCGTTTTACAATCGTGGCGTGGTAGCGTGCAGCAGCAAAATGATCTCGTCGCACTGTGCATATTGCTGGCTCTACGGTCCAGTCAGTTAGGATAGTTTACAAGGCACTAGTACAAAGCGTCATTGGATTTGGAATAATTGTGTGGGGAGGCGCCGCTCAAGCAGTTCTAAACCCACTAAATGTTCTGCAAAAGTCAATTTTAAAAATAATCTTAAGGAAATCTCGCAGGTTCCATACTCATGCGTTGTTTGCTGCGCTAAAGTATTTTCTGTCCAGAAATTGTACCTTAAATCTGCCCTTTCATTTTTCCATAAACATCCCGAATTCTTCAACTTTTCTAAGAGTTTCTAAATGATTGTGCATTCATCTCCGACGCTCTCACTAAACTCAACTTTGTATATGACAGTGCCATTCATCGTTTCCGTCGTCTGGGCAGGGCGCCTAAGAACGATCGACCCCGTCCTCTCCTCGTTACTCTGGACTCTCCTGGCTCAGTCTCAAGAATCCTCTCTGCCAATCGGGCTTCATCTTCGCCACTCTTTGCCATCTCAGCGGACAGGAGCCCAGTGCCGTCAGCTTGATTAGCTCCGCCTTGAGTTGCGTAGGCGAACTGACCAGGGTGAGTCTGACCTCACTATCAAGTTTGTATCCGGTATTCCTCGTATAGTGAAAGTTCGCCGCTCTCCTATTTCCCTTCCAAAAAACTCCGAAATAAGCCTAGTTCCATTAAACTAACTCTTCTATACCAGAATGTCTGTGGCCTAAATACCAAATCGTCTGATCTGCACCATCTTGCTCCTCATCTTACTTACGATCTCCACCTTCTCACTGTGACCTGGCTTCGTCCTGAGGCGGACTCCTCTGAAATCCGTCTCTCCAACTACACATCTTTCGCACCGACCGTTCCCATTCGAATAATACGATTAAGCACGGCGGAGGTGGGGTATTAGTTGCTGTCTCCACTCGTCTTCGCTCGATCCCCGTCTCTTGAGCGAATTTCCGTCGTGCTCCCGGATCTCTGTCTGATTGTGGGGACCATCTACCTACCTGGCTACTGTCCAATCTCTGCATACGTGCGGCTCTTCAAGGACCTGGAATTCATCACCACTTTGTATCCTGGTTACCACCTTCCTCTCGCTGGGGATTATAATTTATCTAGTGTCCTATCTTTTTCCTGGAATGTTGACTCTCCCTCCTCTCCACCATCGTCAAAAGGGTATGCTGTCTACAAAGCTCTTTAGCTGCTCAATCTCACACAGTTCATCACCACCTGAACTACTCACCGTACCATCTGCCCTTCCAGGCGCTTCAAATACTTTTTTTTTTTTCCATAATAATAATTTTTTTTAAACAATTTTCTATTGTAATTGGGCTTGTTCCCGTTATTGTAATAAATAAATAAATAAATAAAGAGTACTCCTTACCATTTCCGACTAACTTCCCAAGCCGTTGTCCCCACGCTCAAAACCCGTCTATGGAGCACATCCAAACACATATTCTATTGTATGCCTCTATTGACTCGTTCTTTGTCTGAAGATATGAGACTACCCTTAAACTTCTCCCGCTCTGCTTTCAAGAAAAATATATTCTCTTGGCTAATATCAGTGGGTTTTGAAAAATGTAATGGAATTATCTCTAGCATATATGTATCTTGAGTCTCGGTTTTGACTCGTTTATAATTTTCTCAGGCTAAAGTCAAGTATATGGACCATTGTCGCGTTATCAACTGATAGCAATGATATCGCGCATACGGTCGATAATCGATAATTGAAAGTTTTTGTTGTTGCTTCCTTTCTGTCTTAAGTCACTTCACTTCAGTCGGTGTACATTTTCCCTCCATCCTTCCTTGTGCGTGTCCACTGTTATTTATTTTAGTTTATTTATTTAGTTTAGTTTAGTTCAGTTTAGTTTAATTTAGTTTAGTTTATTTTTTTTAGTTTATTTATTTAGTGTTTATTTATTTTAGTTAGTTTTAGTTTATTTCAATTTAGTATTTTCCCTCCTTTTTTATAAAGACAAATATGGCCAACAGGGATAAATATTTCGTGTATAATATATCGATAGTGCATATCGACTGAGCGTACTATCGATATCAGCTGATAACGCGACAACGATCCATATTCTTGGCTTTTACCCTATCTACAAATAATCAGTCCTCACCATTCACTAATAGGTAAATTATACGTGATTTCCATCCAATGTCGTTGGGCCTCATAATCGCCGTACATGGGAGGCGTTCCAGCACCTGAGTACCCGTACAGGCCGACCAATACCCGCAGGAGAATACCCAACAGGGCAACGTGGATCATCATGCGCGTTTCTCAATGAATCACACCAACTGAAAAAAATCAAAACGAACAAATTATTCTACAATTACAATTATACGTCGGTTTTGGGGAAATCGTACCTTAGTGGTCGAAAATAAGTGCCCACATACTTGGAAAAAATGTGAAAGACTATTATTTTCCGGAAAAATTGTCACCCGAAATACCCTTCTTGGCTTTAGGTACCCAAATCTAGCTTTACTTACCAAAAAGACGACTCTTCTCTGGTCATCTCAACGTCTTATCATCAAAAACAGGAGCGCCGGAACATCGGACGTGGAGATCCACGTATGTCCTTGCGCCCTCATCAATTTGAACAGTCAATTGGTCAATTATTACATATTATTCATACCAAACACAGACATCTATGATTTAATAACAAATCAAAGGCTCACTAATGATTAAATATGATAAATTTATTCACCAAATTCACACTTCACTATTCACTTCCCACATAACCAAACAATAACATGGTTATTGTTGAGGTATTTTCTGATGTACCTTGGATTGGCGGACACACTTTTCTTCAATAATTATAAGTCTTATGTGAAAATACCATGACAATAGTCAGAGAAAGGTCCAAAATATAATTAAACAAACCAAATCAAAGTGGGTAATGTATGCTATAGCTTAACACGTTCGCTAGAGGTCACGCGCCTGGTGCGTGAAGGTAGCCTTCACTTCAGATCGCTCCTCCAGTATACCAGAAAGTGAAATGGAAAATATTTGTACTTCCCGCGCCAGCTTTGAACCTTTTGAAGGTACTGTAAACGACGGAGTCAGAAGCAGAGCGCGTGAACTCTGTCCCAATCTGTGCGTCGAACGCGCCTAGCGCGTGAAGGTAGCCTTCACTTCAGATCGCTCCTCCAGTACACCAGAAAGTGAAATGGAACATATTTCTACTACCTGCGCCAGCTTTGAACCATCTGAAGGTACTGAAAACGACGGAGTCAGAAGCAGAGCGCGTGAGCTGTCCCAATCTGTGCGTCGCACGCGCCTGGCGCGTGAAGGTAGCCTTCACTTCGGATCGCTCCTCCAGTATACCAGAAAGTGAAATGGAACACATTTCTACTTCCCGCGCCAGCTTTGAACCTTCTGAAGGTACTGTAAAAGTCGGAGTCAGAAGCAGAGCGCGTGAACTCTGTCCCAATCTGTGCGTCGCACGCGCCTGGCGCGTGAAGGTAGCCTTCACTTCAGATCGCTCCTCCAGTATACCAGAAAGTGAAATGAAACATTTCTACTTCCCGCGCCAGCTTTGAACCTTCTGAAGGTACTGAAAACGACGGAGTCAGAAGCAGAGCGCGTGAGCTGTCCCAATCTGTGTGCGTCGCACGCGCCTGGCGCGTGAAGGTAGCCTTCACTTCGGATCGCTCCTCCAGTATACCAGAAAGTGAAATTCCTAAAAAAATATTGTTTTATTGTTAAAACACAGTACGTTTCTATTATCTACATTGTTATTATGTATATTATATATTCTGGGTATTATTTACCCAATATTGAATAAAATTCTATCACTCACGCGCCAGGCGCGTGAGCCGCACTGAGTTAGGAGCTCTCTTCGAATTGCTTTCCACATGTGGCGCACGCACCTGACGCGTTCCTATGTCAGATGATTCCCACACAGCTGCTCAAACGAGCTCAACAATTCCGCAGCGAACGTGTTAATGGTACTGGGGTAGTGTGATCCGAATGCAGAATCGAATGCGCTATTCGATAATTGAATTCATTCGAATGCGTTTAGAATCCATTTTCATTCACATCGAGTTGACTAGAGACTGCGTTGTAAATGAAAACCTACTCACACATCGTCGAATATGCATTTTTTAAAATACACATTTAGTACTCACCCATCATCCCCACATTTTTTTCCGGGCGTTTCAAGGTGTCTAGAAGAAAATAAGCAAATGCCCGTCTGCCGTCCTCGCCGATTTTGATAGTAGGAAAATTTCTAAAAATCTTAAATTTTGGTCAGGGACCCGTGTCTGGCTTTAGTTGGTCCTCAAATGGGCCCCTATCTACCTATTTTGAAAGTGGGTTTCTGAGATTTTTGGGTACCTAGGATTGAGGGGTATCATTCTCCACTAACTTTTGGACGCTGAATCGATTGGAATGGTTTTCGGTTGGTTATTCCTGCTTTTGGTTTTCATGCAAAAAGTCAATCTCTTCGATTCGGCAAAATTTTGTTTTCTGGGCGTTTCAAAGTCTCTAGATCAATTTTATGCACATGTCCGTACGCTGAATTCTTCAAGATGGATCCCAGACCGATTTGCGTCCACCGAGGTGAGCATGGGTCAAAATGGGTACGTACCCACGTTCTTGGGTGCCTAGGCATGTGGGTACCATTTTCCAAAATGTTGGACGCTAAATCGATCGGAATGAGTCTCCGTGGAATAACCAACCTTTGTGATTTGATCTAGAAATCATGGAACGTATATGTACTGTCAATTGCAAGCCAATCGGAGAGATAGATTTGGCATGAAAAAAAAAAAAAAAAAAAAAACATTGGTTATTTAAGGAATTGTCAATTAGAACTGAAATGTCCATTTGCCCTTCACGCTGCCGTTCTTAGTAGTAGATTATTTTCTAAAAATTTGACATTTTTGTCAGGGACCCGTTGATCCTCGAAACTTTTCGGGGTAACGGCGAAAATCTGTTTTGGTTTGTTATTCCTTGAATAATCAACCTATGTTTTGATGCCGATTCGGCCCAAAATGTTTTTCTGGACGTTTCAAGGTGTCTAGATCAAAATTAGCAAATAAATGTCCGTCCGCCGACTTTGGTAGTAGAAAATTTTCTAAAATCTGAAAATATGGTTAGGGACCCGTTGGTCCTAGAAAATTTTCAACCCGATTGGACCAAATTTGGGCGGGGTAGGGGTCAAAATGTGTTTTTTGAAAAATGGATTTTTCGAGATTTTGGGCGATCTAGGCGTGTGGGGTATCATTTTCCACTAAGTTTTGGACGCTGAATCCAACGAAGTGGGTCCTAGAACGATTGGCACCCACCGGATGAAGTTATGGGTCAAAATGGGTATGTATCCATTTGATATATGTGTCAAAATTTCTTGTGCCTAGGCGTGTGGGGTATCATTTTCCACTAAATTTTGGACACTGAATCGATTGGTATGGGTCCGGGACCCACCACACCCACTGTTTCCCCCATTCGAGGAATAACCAACCCATGTGTAAGAATTGGCAGATTTTTAATGTCGTTTTTTAGGTCTTGGGAAATAGACTGAGGTATTATTTTCCACTAACTTTTAGACCCTGTAACGATTGGATGTTAATTTGAAACAACACATGTACGGTAACTCATTTATAAAATACAATTAAAATTTACAATAAATTAACTTAAAATTGAATTTATTATGCGCAACACTTGTCAAGTGTGTGGAAGGAAGGATCTCTGGCCGGGGTTGTAACGAATTCGGCTGTTTCCGTCAATTTTCGGCCGTTCCGGGGTGGCCGCGCCTGCGCAATGACGACCAACGACCCCGGAGGAGCTTCCCCTTGAACCACCCCACCCCACCTGTGTTTATACGAGTTGGGAACCCTCTCAGGGCTTTTTCGGGGGTGTTGTGTTCCACTGTCTTTCTTACTTCACCGTTTAAAGAGAAAAAAAAACTCTCGTTCGCCGTATTTCGAAACGAATCGACTCCGCGGATTTCGGTAACATTCGCGCCCTCTTCAGTGCAGTTAAACGTGTTCTACCCCGGGAAAAGTGGCGCATCTCGGATCTGACTGGAGGATCTACTTCCAACATTTACGACTCCGATGAGAAACTTGGATAAGCTCTGCGCAGGGTGAGATCATCGCTAGTTGTCGCCCTTTTCCCATTCAACCTTTTCCCCAAATTTACCATCTTAAACCACATTAAACTCATTTTCCTCTGAAAAATTACATTTTCACGTCGAAATACAGTTAATATTTCATCTACTTTTGGGAATTTTCCCCTCAGCCGATATCAGCGCCCATCGCTCTGAAAGTGAGCCCCTTATCAAACCCACGAAAATCACTAAAAGGAAATTCTACCTCCAACCCATCCTAAATGAATTTTCCAAAACACAAATCAACCTATTGACTGCCGTAATTACATCACAATATTAAAAAAAAAAAAAAACAAATTAAATTAAAAATCTACTATATATGCACCAGTGATCGATACTGTAGATACGATGTACATCTCATGATTGCACAGAAAATTAATAATTAACTACTTTTTCCATTGAATTAATAAATATCACCACCAATTTCTACTAACGGGGGCGTTGCCCGAAAGATTTAATAATTGAATTATTAAATTTTCCAACACTCCCCTCTCATTCACAGTAGTGCAATCGTGTTTTAATACCAGAGTAAAAATAGTCCATTTATGGAAATTTCAATGTGAAATGTTGCGAGGTTTGGTAATATTGGTAATTGTAACAATTTAAGATGTATGTGAGTGTGAAGTAAGAATGTGCTGTATGTATAGGTAGGGCTATAAAAATTGAAAAAGGAGAAATTTTTTCCACAATGGTTGATTATTCTTTGGAGCAATAGTATGGGGAAATGAGTGTGGAGTGTCCTGGATTCTAATTGATTCAGTGACCAAAAGTTAGTGGAAAATGATATCTCACATGGGTGGATAGGTACCCATTTTGTACCCATAACCACCCCCAATGGGCACCAATCGGTCCGGGATCCGTCTCATTGGATTCAGCGTCCAATTTAGTCAAAAATGATACCCCACACGCCTAGGTACTAGAAATATCGAAAACCCACTTTCGGAATGGGTAGATAGATACCCATTTTGTACCCATAACCACCCCCAATGGGCACCAATCGGTCCGGGACCCGTCTCATTGGATTCAGTGTCCAAAATTTAGTCGAAAACGATACCCCACACGCCTTATCGCCAAAAATCCATTTTTCAAAAAACATATTATTTTCACTAATATATTCCTTCCAAAATGGTCCAATGGAGTTTTGAGGAGCAACTAGAAACAGGGAATAGTCCCTGATCAGAAAATTAGTAGACTAACCATGGGGGGGGGGGGGGGATAGGCATGTGGGGTATCATATTCAACTAAATTTTAGACGCTGAATATATTAAGGCAGGAATATTTTTTGTAATCGCTGGAGACGGGGATGGGTCAAAATGGGTACTTCCCTATTTCGTTTGTGGGTTTTCGAGATTTTCAGGTACTTTTGGGTGCCATTTTCCACTAAATATTGGACGCTGAATCGATTATTGATACCTCATTTTCCCCATGATCTTGCTCTAATAGGGTTAATCGACCATTATAATAATAACTTGCTGCGTTTTTCATAATTTTTCGACATCTCTAAAACCGTTGGTATATTTACAAAAAACTGAAGCTTTTTCAATTTATAAAAATGTGACTATATGACCATAATTTTGTGTATTCCTACTGATAACGTAGTTTCTTCCAAAACCCGTTGAAATACAAAAGTGTTTATCGACGCTGCTGTGATGAATCGAAAATTTTGAGATTGAGACGAGCCGCATAGGAAACCGCCTACGTACGTGATCGGACGTGACGTGACAGGGATTTTGATATGTTTTGTTCAGAAGTGCACAGACTTGCTCGTTAATTGAGCAGTCGAAGATGAAATTCGAAAATAAAATTGATTGAAGGGAACGTAGTGCCTACATGTAAGGAATTACTTACTCACTTTTGGCCGCGGATTTGGATTTAATCCTAAAAACGCTGCAAATTCTTACACACGGGTTGGTTATTCCTGACCAGGTGCATGGCGACTCATTTCTTCAACATGGGGAAAATGGGGGAAACAGTGGGTGTGGCAGGTTTCGGACCCATTCCAATCGATTCAGGGTCCAAAATTTAGTGGAAAATGATACCCCACACGCCTAGGTACCAGAAATCCCGAAAACACATATTCAGAATGGTTAATATATACCCAATTTGACCCATAACTTCTTCCAGTCGTTGCCAGTCGTTCTGGGACCCACTTCGTTGGATTCAGCGCCCAAAATTTACTGGAAAGTGATACCCTAGTCGCCTAGATCGCCTAAAATCTCGAAAATCCATTTTTAAAAAAACTCATTTTGACCCCTATCCCACCCAAATTTGGTCCGATCGGGCTGAAAAATTTCGAGGACCGTCCTACGTCGGGAACAGACCCCTGACCCAAATTTCAGATTTTTAGAAAATGTTTGGAATGTGGTTTTTGATATTTCTGGTACCTAGGCGTGTGGGGGTATCATTTTCGACCTGAGTGGTGACAGACATTTTCTATGGCTTGTTTGAGAGCTGGTCTCATGCTAACGATGACATGTCAAACAACCTTGTTTGAAAAGTGGTGGGGATACAACATCCCCAGACGCTGTGATGTGATGAATGGATAAGGCGTCCCTGGACGCCTCCTGCACTAAAAGTGTTAGTGTGCTGTAAAGTACTGTACTTGGCCCACTCCTGTACCTCTAGAAGCTCCCTGAAGAGGCTCTCAGAGAGGAGTGATACTGTATCTACACCCATTGGTCCCAAACCCAGGAATGTGACCTTCAAGTGCTACCTTAACCTGGTTGAAGCGCTCTTAGATGGATGCAAACTGGCAGAGGCTTGACATCAGGCAGTCAAAGCTCCTCATCTCACTAAATGCAAAATGGTTGTAAACCCTTCTCTCTCTGAGTAGAAAGAACCCCAGAACACTCACGTCCATGAACCATGGACACTGCCCTGTCAGGTAAATGGTTAACAGACAGAGGAGGGGATTGAGAGATCCCCAAGCGCGGAAGCTTAATGGCTTGTTGTGCTTCTTATGGGTGTCCTATTTGTTAGTCCGTGAAGAGCCCTAGTCCCTTGGTGAGGGTTATTAGGTTATGAACTAACTTTTCTCTGGGAATGGTTCTCATTGGGGTTTGTGCCCTGAAGAGGATGTGCCTGCATGTGAGTTCTGGGCACTTGGCGCTGAGGGTCGCAGTTTCGACTGCTTCCTCACTATATCTGCGTAGGGTTGTCAATTGAATCACCCCTATGCGGTTCAGGTGAAAACGCAGAGGAGCAATGCCAGTCAAAAGGCCCTTTAAGTCGCTGCACGTTTATTGCGGACATATAAGCTTCGCCCTACTTTAGAGGGAGTCCTGGGCATGACATCTGCCACCATATCTAGTACTGGTGTGTTTATCTCTCTCAGAAATGTGGTGTGGCCTCAATGGTTTGATTACCGTCAGATTCCGCCCATTTCAGCTGTAGGGAGGCCATTGCAGCGTCTCCTTTTGGTGGTATCTTTAGGAGGCAGGCCTAGCAGACCTCTATGGCGGCTGTGCCATGCATATCGCCTGTGACGGTTAGGCAGGCCAGTCTCTGCACACTGGTAAGCAAGCGATAGGCCACCACACAGCACAGCAGTACGATATTATGGGCCTAACTGTCGTGGTGTAGACCCACTTCACCATCCACACCTGTAGGCTCCAGAATTCCACGCAGGTGCGCATGAGAGCTCCTTTGCCTCTGTAGGCAATGTTCTAAGTGCCTGTTCTAAGTGAGGGCACTGTAGCCCTGACACTATCTGATCAAGATGAGCAAATCAAAGACTGCCAACTGCTGCTGGTGTGCTGACAGACTAGAGGATCTGTGGCAAAGGATTTCCAAGCCCGCAGACCTCTCTCAGAAGATGGCCTGACCAGACCAGATCCTTTGCTAGAAGGATCTCGCGGATATTCTAGTAGTAAGGGCACAGAGGTTGCAGCGCCCACAGGCAATATTGCCTTAACAAAATTTAGTAGTATTTTTTGGGTAGAGGTGCTCATCCTTGAGGCAAACATGACTTGTAAGGCCCCTTCTGCCGTCTTATTGCTAACTTAATTCTTTTTCAAGTCGCCCATGAGACCATATCCTCCTAAAATTGGATAGCGGTTTAGAAATAAGCCCAACTGCAATATTACTGTTTATTTATTCTTTGTCAACCCTCATTCGCCTACTTCGCTCTCGGTCGAAAATTTGTAAAGAGTTAATTCTTGGGAGAAGTTTCTTCTAAGTGGGCGACTCAGAAAGAGAAAGAACTAGCCACTTGTAAGGGGGGGGGGGGGGTTGCTTTCCCCTTTTCGTACTCCTCGGAACCTCATCAAGTCGTGGAAAGGGGTAAGGGAAATGGGAAAAGGGTTGGGGGAAAGAGAGAATTAGTTTTTAATGAGCTTCCTTTTTGGCGGGAGCGGCCCTTTTCATCATTTTCAAACGGTTCTTTTCCCTTTCTGAAAGTACAGAACTTACCCGAACCCGGGTGAAGAAGGCTTAAATGCCAACGGGGGTGGCCTTTGGGAAACGATTTTGCTAATAAGTTGCTCATTGGTTTCAAAAGGGGAGACGTCGTGATGAGGGAAACGTTTGATAAACTAATTCATTGCGATTCTTGAAAATTAAAAAAATAAAATAAATAAAATAGTGATAATAATAAGCGTGTTCAAGTTGTACACCGTACACCCTTAAACTGTCCAGAGAGATCGGCTGCGACACAACGGGAAATTGATGAATTTTATTTACGAAACAAGGGTTGATTAGGGCCAAAGGCTATCCCTTACATCAACCCTGGAAAGCAATACGAATGAATTCTGTTTCGCGATCTTTTTCTAAGAATCCAGCGTTAGATTTAACTAATAACAGAAAATAACGTGGATTGAATAATCTTGTTTAGGCTTCTTTGCGACGTTCTAATATCATTTGTGTGGTTTTGGTTAAATTTAATTCCATGAATAATAAACCTATGTTGTCACACCAGAGGTTTGCTCTCCAATTGGCGTCACTACGACGACACAAAATTATGACTAGATCCAAAAATACGTTCAAAAGAGTTAGTTATCCCTCGCATCAGGAGCATGGAGACTTATGG
Source organism: Cyrtorhinus lividipennis (assembly GCA_019603395.1). Lineage (NCBI taxonomy): Eukaryota > Metazoa > Arthropoda > Insecta > Hemiptera > Miridae > Cyrtorhinus > Cyrtorhinus lividipennis. The sequence continues at coordinate 1,989,114 of CM034009.1, forward strand.
CTAAAGTAAAGTATAGGGACCGTTGTCGCGTTATCAACTGATAGCAATGATATCGCGCATACGGTCGATAATCGATAATCGAAAGTTTTTGTGGGAGTGAGAGGCTTAGTGAAGCTTAGTGAGCACGAGGTAAGTTTATTTCAATTTATTTATTATTTTTTTATTTATTATTTAATTATTTATTTATTTTAGTTTATTTCAATTTAGTATTTTCCCTCCTTTTTTATAAAAACAAATATGGCCGACAGGCATAAATATTTCGTGTATAATATATCGATAGTGCATATCGACTGAGCGTACTATCGATATCAGCTGATAACGCGACAACGGTCCCTATTCTTGACTTTTACCGAGACTTATTCCAATCGATTCAGGACACAAAATTTAGTGGAAAATGATACCCCACTCGCCTAGGTGCCAGAAATCATTTGAAATAGGTAGATAGGAGCCTATTTTGGCCCATAACTTCTTCCAGTGGGCCCCAATCGTTCCGGGACCCAACTCATTGGATATAGCGTCCAAAATTGAGTGGAAAATGATACTCTTCACGTCTAGGTACTAGAAATCCCAAAACCCACATCCGAAATTGGTAGATAAATATCCATTTTGACCCATAACCTCTTCTGGGGCCCGTCTCATTGGACTCAGCGTCCAAAATGTACTCGAAAATCATACCCCACATGCTAAGATCGACGAAAATCTCGACGTCAGACGGATATATGCTTATTCTGATCTTGACACTAACTGGACAAGAAGTGCTGCGCTCTTCCTCACCGACATGAAGAAGATGTTCAGCAGGTTTCAGTTGGTTACCTGACACGCTAACTTGCGTTTTTTGATCTTAATAAAATAATAATCAGTTCAGAGTTAGGTTGTCAGGTAACCAACTGAAAACTGCTGAACTTTTTCATGTCGGTGAGGAAGAATGCAGCACTACTTTGTCCAGGTCACTCAGTGGCCGACACTCCCACAAATCCTTGAAACACCCGAAAAAATGTTTTTGAAATTTACTTTTTGCATAAAAAAAGTAGTTTTTCAAAATTCAAACGTGGTTTTTCAAGATTTTTGGGTACCTAGGCTTGAATGAAAAATTGCGTTTTTTTTTAGAATTTTGAGGTCCAAGACTCACGTAAATCGATTGTGCGTCCCAGATTTTGTGGAAAATTATACTGTTGCGAGCTCGCACCTGGGCTGCTGGCTTCGCAAGGTCAACGACCTGTGGAGGGCTAAGGGAGTCATTTCGAGGAATTGTGCGTCGTATCGAATTGGCTGGAACCTTCCAGAACCAGGGAAGGTTCCAGAACGTTCTCGGCCAGGCAGCAGGTATAAAACAGGCCGGATATAGACGCTTCGGGTTATAAATTGTGCTGTGGCGTTATAAATAGTGCGACCGTGTATTGTGATTCTGTCATTGTGTAAGTGCGCGAATGTGAACAGTGTATGTATTCAAATGAACGATTGTTAATAAATTATTTACTAAGAACATAAATCGTTACAATACACAATACGCCTAGATTGCCGAAAATCGTAATAATACATTTTCTTAAGTACACATTTTGTACTTGTATTTGGTCTCGAGTTTCGAGGTCCAACAGGTGCCAAAAAAAAAGTCCCTGATCCAAATTTCAGATTTTTAGAAAAAATTGTACGCTGAGTTAACTGGAATCGGCCTTGGGCCGAACGTGTCAAAATAAGAATTTTAAAGTTTTCGAGATTTTCAAGGACCTAGACATGAAGGGTCTCATTTTCCACTGAATTGTGGACGCCGAACCAAATTATGGGGCAAAACGGAGGGATCGATTTCTGGCATGGAAAAATCAACTCAGATCACAACCAAGTTACAAGGGCTCTGGGGATGACGGTTTGTTCAATGTCAATGTAATTTTGGATTAAGTGGTCTCTAGCAATGATGATTTAGTAATTTTGGGCTCTAAATTTATCAATTTGGTGTTTTTCGCAGTTCAAAATGGGCATGATTAGTTGAAAAATGGAAGTCTCAAAGTTGTGTTGTCCATATGGTCGTGAAATGCGTTACGAGAGTTTGACCGTGAAAGGCGAATGAACGGTAGACGGTCGAAAGAAAGGCTGTCACGGTTCATTCGTGAAAAACTTAGCTAAATGAAAGAAACCACCCCTTTGCCGGGAGTGCGAGCGGGAAAACCGTAAGGAGCACCCACCCCTATAAACTACCGGCACTAACCTATGGTAAGGAACACCCCCCTCGGTCCATCCGACGGTGCTGAAGGGGGTTTATTTCGGAGGGGGTGGGAAAAGGTCCCGGGGCCGGCGTTATCCCCCCCTTTCCATCCCTCACCCTTCCCGCATTTCTAATCAATACAGCTCCAACCCCCCTACCCCGCTCAGCCGGTACATGCATGAGTCCCAAAATATAACACGCGCACGCATGAATTACAAATTCCTGCAACAAATCAATGCGTTTTTACTGTAAAGGTTATATTAGGTCATTTGTCCTGGAATATTATACAAAACATTCATCACCCCCAATTGTAGTAAAATCCACGTTTTCTACAAACTTTTTAACAATTTCGACTGCATGTATATACCTTGCATATGTAAGATTCCTCGCTTCTCCCCTTATCTCTCGTAATCTCCGTTATCTCCCGTTATCTCTCGCCTGCTCACGCTCCTTCATTTATCCGCTCTGTCTTATCTACGTTTGAACTCTTGAACCATTAGACTTCACATCGAAGTTATTTTCATAATTCAGTAGTGATTTGTCAACCCAACTAACACCACGTGAATTGCCTTCTTGCTAAATTTTGTGCGCGCTTCTACAATGTAAAACGACTTTGTTTTAAAATTCGTTTTTCAATAAACCGCATTTTTCGAAGTTCGTTTTCCTCATTTCATCCAGTGGTCCCCGGATCTTATAAATTTTAAAACGAAGTCGTTTTACATTGTAGAAGCGCGCACAAAATTTAGCAAGAAGGCAATTCACGTGGTGTTAGTTGGGTTGACAAATCACTACTGAATTATGAAAATAACTTCGATGTGAAGTCTAATGGTTCAAGAGTTCAAACGTAGATAAGACAGAGCGGATAAATGAAGGAGCGTGAGCAGGCGAGAGATAACGGAGATTACGAGAGATAAGGGGAGAAGCGAGGAATCTTACACATATATACCTTGGTATAATTTATAGCCACCCAGAAAACGATTCTGCTAAAACAGCAGCGCAAAAGCTACATATCTCACTGGATTGTGAGCGTTCGAAGTTCATAAAATCGTCAATGTGCTACAAAATATTCAAAATGGAAAGTCACCGTCAACTCAACATCAACAAAACGGAGTACATGGAAGGCGGCATGCAAACCGAAGGGTCGATCACAGTCGACAACGAGGAGCTGAAGAAGTCGGAGGAGTTCAAGTACTTGGGCTCAGTTATCAGCAGCGATGGGAGTATTTCCGCTGACGTTCGAGCGAGAATAAAAGCAGCATGGCTGAAATGGAGGCAGGTCACTGGTGTCCTTTGCGACAAAAGGATGCCTGATCGTCTGAAAGGAAAGATCTACAAGACGGTCGTTCGCCCAGTCGCCCTATATGGATCAGAATGTTGGCCTGCCTCGACCACGCACGAGCAAGCACTTAGCACCATGGAAATGAAAATGCTCCGTTGGAGTCTTGGAATCACCATGTGGGACTGCATTGCGAACGATGATATCCGAAAGCGGTTAGGAGTAGCGCCAATCAAAGACAAAATGCTTGAGTCGCGCCTAAGGTGGTATGGGCATGTGATCCGAAGCGATGAGGAATCTGTCGCCAAAACAGCCACGAGGATCGACCCAGATGGACAACGGCCGCGCGGAAGACCGAAGAAGCGGTGGATGGACCGCATAAAGGAGGATCTCAAGATCGTCGGCGCCTCCCCAGAAGACGCCCTCGACAGAATCAAACGGAGAAGCATTTGCCGAAGAGCGGACCCTGCACCAGTGGGACAGACGCCAAGATAGAAGAAGGAAAGTCACGGTCACTACGCTCAATATAGCATTACATCAATTAATGATGATTAAAGAATTGTTGAGAAAAACTCTGATATTGGTGGTCATAAATGGCAATATAATAGTGTTGCGAGCGAATTGGCTGGAACCTTCCTGTTCACTCGAGACAACAAGTCGAGTTCCCAGAACCAGCGAAGGTTCGAGAACGTTCTCGGCCAGGCAGCAGGTATAAAACGGACCCAGGAACGCCGCGCAGTTCAGTTCAGTTTGGAGTCCAAATATAGACGCTTCGCTTCGTGTTATGTTATAAATCGTGCCGTGCCGTGTAATGAATACTGCAACAACAGCGTTACAACCGCAAACTGTGCTTGTGTCATTGTGTAAGTGCGCGAATGTGAACAATGTTTTCAAGTGAACGATTGTAATAAATCATTTACAACGAATATAAATCGTTAGAATAGGAAGCCATAAGAAGCTTTAAATTATTTTTTAATGAAATTATATTAAATTTAAATGTATAGACTTCGATATTGGCTGGTTAATCAACCTATGTTTTCATACCTGAGGTTAATCTCACTGACCGGAGCCAAATTATGGTGAAAACAGTGGCTGTGGAGTGTTCCGTACTCATTCTTTATTCCTCATTTGGAAAATGATACCCTACATGGTCAGATACCCAAAAATTTCAAAACCCACTTCCAAAATAGGAAGGGAGGTGCCCATTTGACTCTTACCCAATCGGTTTGGGACCCATTTTGATGGATTCAGCTTCCGAAATTTGGTGGAAAATGATACCCCACATGCCCAGGTACCCAAACAAGTGGGTGGGTAGGTTGACCCATACTCCTATTTTGACCTATACTCACCCCCAGTGGACGCCAATTGGCCTGGGACCCATCTTAATGGATTCAGCGTCCAAAACATGGAGGAAAATGATACCCTACACTCCTAAATCGTTGAAAATCTCGATATTACATTTTTCAAAAATACATTTTTACCCATACCCTCCCAAAATTTGGGCCGATCGAGCTGAAATGTTTCGATAACCATCTAGAACCGAAAAGAGGGTGACCAAAATTCCTGTATACCAAAATACACTAATCAAACAAATTTTTGGCTCATGATTTATCTGGATAGGTTAACCCCTCCAATACAGGTCAATCAAATGACCAAAAAAATTGTTCTTATCAATTTAAAAATGACAATTATATTGACGCCATATAAATGGAACACTATATAAACGGTAACACCCCCTAACCATGCAATCCTTTGGTCACAACCAGTATAAGAAGAAATTCAAAATATAATTAAGTTATCTTTACAAAATTAGAAGTTTCAAGCAACCTTAAGGTTGTTTTTGCCTCTTATTAAATTAGAACATTGAGCCTGTACGTAGGGCTTGTCTGGTGAAGTCTGCCCAAACCACCCAACATATGAGATTTGTAGTCTAGAATGCCGCGTGGTTATAATAAACCAAAATGGATCTTCATCAAAAATGTATCTAAATCCCAAGGAGGATATTGTTGGTTTTTTGACAATTGTTGATTACTGACAAATTCAAAAGCAGTACCCAGCAGCGACATGTTGAATCCTGAATGTCCCTAAGGAGCGGAAATCCGTAGATAGTGATGTTTTCAAGTTGTGTTGGCAGCATTGGGTGTTGAAGACTGGTGGGTGAGAGCTGGAATGTAAATCAGAAGTTGAAAAAAGAAGCGCCAACGTGGTAGGGTATCATTTTCGACTGAATTTCGGACGCTGAATCCAATGAGATGGGTCCAGGAACTATTGGAGCTCACCAGAAGAGGTTATGGCCGAAATGGGTCTATCTACTGATTTTGTGTGTCTGGTACCTAGGCGTGTGGGGTATCATTTTCAACTAAATTTTGGACGCTGAATCCAATAAGACGGGTCCCAGAACGATAAGCGCCCTCTGGATGAGGTTATGGGTCTATTATGGGGCTATCTACCCATTTTGAATGTGTTTTCGAGACTTCTGGTACCTAGGCGTGTGGGGTGTCATTTCACTAAGTTTTGGACTCTGAATCGATTGGAATGAGTGTCCATGTCCCTGATCCGAGGAATAACAAAACCCTTTGTATGAATTAGCGCCCATTTTTCCAGGTAGGTAGGTACTCTCTTAAGGACACCCAATTATCCCATCTCCCACAGAACTAGATCGCTACACCTAAAATAATGAACATGAACCATTATGAGATGATTTGAAGCCTTTCAATCTGGACGGAAGCAGTCCAATTTGGCATGAAACTGGCTTGAAAACATGGGATAAAGGAATAACAAACCATAATGACTCTACATGGAAGGTAGTAGGGAGGCATATAGGGAAGATAAGTTTTTCATCCATGATTTGACAATACAACATAAATTGAATTAGTAAAATGGATGGAATCCACACAATTTTTTTTTTCTTTAAAAAGTTTTTCTTAACCCGCTTTTTTGTTTGTTTGTCTGTTTGTCCGCGAAATCTTTCAACTCAAATTTCGACCATTTATCGGCAATCTATAGTTCTGAAACTTTTATATAGATCAGAACCAGATGACAATGCAATATTATAATACTTTGATGATGATTTAAAGAGCTTCTTGAGTAATTTCAATAAAATAAAATTATTTAATGATAGGGGGGAATATCTGCATTGTTCATCGAGGTTCTTCAATAAAATTTTACGATTACAAATTTCTAACGAACAAAACTAAAAAGTAGAAAATAATAGTACATGAATAAAAAAACTTTTATAAAAACAACGTTTTTCACATGCACTAAAAAGTAGAAAATAATTTTCCTATGAGCCTGGCAGAATTTTTGAATAAATTGGTATTATGGTAACAGACTTTATAACAATTTCCAATTCTTATGAAACGAAAAACGTTGGGCGCATGTACTCAAACATCAAGATCTTTCTAATACGCTCACATTTCTATAAAATGAAATTTCTTTATATTAATTCAGTTGACATAATATTCAGTTAATTCTCATAAATCTCATATTTATATGATTCTAAAATGAACATTCATAATAATAATACAAAATGCGCCCAACGTTTTTCGTTTTATAAGAATTGGAAATTGTTATAAAGTCTGTTACCATAATGTGACCAATTTATTCAGAAATTCTGCCAGGCTCATAGGAAAATTATTTTCTACTTTTTAGTGCATATGAAAAACGTTGTTTTTATAAAAGTTTTTTTATTCAGTTACTTTATCTGTGAGAATGGGCACACTTCATTGTCTCCTCTTACTGACATATCACTAAAGAGGGAACTTTCGATGTAGAAATTCGTAAAAGATGACGTCTTCTTCACTTCCCATATTACTAAAGCATCGCTGAACAATGGTAGTTTTTAATTTTTCATGCTAACAACTTATTCATGAGCTGATATAATGGCTCCAATGGTTCACACCACCGTATTGAATGAATATCGAGAAAATTGGTTCCTCTCGACGAATCCATTACTTCAAGTTAGAACAACGTAAATACGACAACTCCCCTTAAGTTTACTTGTGGCGGGTCGAGTTCAAAATTAAAACTCGAAATAGAACTTTCAAAATAGACAAAAGTGGATCTGACGTGAGTGGGTCGTTTGTCGTGTGACGCGGAACAAAATATTTTAACGTCGCCGTCGTATTTATCACTCGAAATGCCGCCAGATGGCGTATTTTGGGGTTCTCGTGCCGACTTTTCTAATGAGTAACTGATTATACGAAGGAACTAAGAGTGAAATCTGAAGGTTTTGGACTATTATTCCATAAATCGGTCTATATCGCCGATCGGCCCTACAATTTGACAGTTAGCGTTTATATCAAAATCAGGACACCAAAAAAACGTCCATCGTATTTGGTAGTCGAAAAATTTCGAATAATTCTTAATTTTGGTCAGGGGCCTCTTTTTCGAAAGTTTTCAGCCCGATAGGACCAAATTTGGTCGGGGTAGGGGTTATATATTCCGGCTTTATACATTTATCCAAAAATTATATAATTTTTTAGGATTCTGGTTGGGGGAAATTCATTTTCTCAAAATCACATTTTCTTTTTATCATTTTTTAAAGTCAAATAAATTATTTTATTGAAATAAATAATATTGGGCGGGGTAGGGGTCAAAATGTCTTCTTCGAAAAATGAATTTTTGATATTTTTGGCGGACTAGGCTTGTGAGGTATCATTTTCAACTTAACTGGACGCTGAATCCAATGAGACGGGTCCTACATTTATTGGGATCCACCGGGGGTGAGTATGGGTCAAAATGGGTACGTACCCACCTACTTATTTGGGTTCCTAAGCATGTGAGGTATCATTTTCCAATAAATTTCAGACGCTGAACCATTGAAGATGGGTCCTAGATTCATTGGGGTCCACCGGGGGTGAGTTTGGGTCAAAATGGGTACGTACCCACCTACGTATTTGGGTACCTAGGCGTGTGGGGTATCAATTCCCATCAAATGTTGGACGCTAAATCAATCAAGATAATATGTCCCAGACCGATTGGCGTCCACCGGGGGTGAGTATGGGTCAAAATGGGTACGTACCCACCTACTTATTTGGGTTCCTAGGCATGTGAGGTATCATTTTCCAATAAATTTCAGACGCTGAACCATTGAAGATGGGTCCTAGATTCATTGGGGTCCACTGGGGGGTGAGTATGGGTTATATGGGTACAATTCCACCTTTTATAGGTCAAGATTTGATATAGAGAAACAGTTGTTCAACTTCCGGGTGTCTACAATCAGAGCACTGCGGACACAATTGGTGGTCTCGAATTTTATCTGGAAGTAAATGTATGCTCAACGAATCTCAGTCGGATTTTTCGTAATATCCGGTCAAAATGTGTGGTCTTACTACTCTCGAGATTTACTGGATCAACAAAAAAATGCCCGAGGAATCAATTCTACAAACTCTTACCCGTTGATAAAAACAAGCTTTTTCCAACTCTTTAAAAGGTTGTTTCACTCTCGAGATTGTTTTATCAGCGATTTTTATTACCCGAGATAATTTTATCTTACGAACACGAATCGTCTTTCGTACAAGGTCCCTAAGATAGTAACGCTTTGAGTCAACAGGTACCCTTGCTTAAAGTACCGAGTTGTAAGCAGTCATGATAAATCTCACCATTGCATTTAGTGTAAAAAAAAAAAAAAAAAAAAAAAAAAAAAAAAAAAAATTGTTCCTTTTATTGCAACGAGGTGATATAGTAAAGGACGTCAATTTTACTCTATAAAACCAACATATTTCCGAAGTACCGCCTCATTTTTATCCCCCGAGCCAATCATTTTGAGAATGTGGGAAAACCGTGAGTGTAGAGTGTCCCGGACTCATTCCAATCGGTTTAGCGTCCTGCATTTAGTGGAAAATGATACCCCACACGCCTAGGTACCAAAAATATCAAAAACCCACTTTCGAAATAGGCACGTAGGTAGCCATTTTGACCCAAACCCCACTCCAACGGGTATTAATCGATCTGGGACTTATCTTATTGATTCTGCACCTAAAATTTAGTAAAAAAATGATACACTCACACGCTTAAATCGCTGAAAATGTCGAAAACCCATTTTTCTTAAAATACATTTTGCCCCCTGCCCTCCCAAATTTAGTCCAATCGGGCTGTTTTTTTTTTTTTTTTTTTCTTTTTTCTTTTTTTTTCAGACTCTGAATTTATTAAGATGGGTCCTAGGCTGATTAGCGCCCGTCGGAGGGGGGTTTGGGTCAAAATGGCTACCTAACTACCTATTTGAAAGTCGGGTTTCGAGATTTACCGCTATCTGGCCGTGTGGGGTATCATTTTCCACTAAATGTTGGACGCTGAATCGTTTGGAATGAGTGCGGGACATACCACACTCACTGTTTTCCCCCATTTTCGCCATGCTCCTGGTCCGAGGAATAACCAACCCCTGTAAATGAATTTGCAACGTTTTTATGATCAATTTGCGAAAACTATATTTTTTTTAAAAAGTTGCCCTAATTGTACTTAGAGCTTTTTTTGATGAAATAGTTGCGATTTGAATGAATACATTCCTAAAATATCGATTCATTTTGGATAATCGGACGTTCCTTTTTTTCTGATTATGGAGTTACATAGCTTGTAAGCTGCGAATCTGGAGAATCATTTTTGTCTCATCTCATCTCAGACTGTCAGCTGATTGGTTGGAAGTTGATACCTTTTATCCTAGTGGTAGTCACAATAGCTCTTGGGAACTTGGCAATCAATCTGCCCATTCTTTGTTTTCCTGACATACGCCTCAGTCATGTTTTCCCGACGATTGTACGAAATTCAAGGCCCAATCGTGCTTTTGTGAAGGTTTATTTCTTTTTTCTCGGTTAATGTTCTCCAAATTGACCCCAAGAGCTCGGCCCTGAAGGGGAAATGGAGGTCGAGAAGGAACCGGAGGCTGGTCGAGGGGTTGATGGTAATCTCTATTGATCCCCCTACGTCGAGACTTTCTCTGTAGACCTTCGTTTTCCAAGGGAATTTCCAAAAGGCTCGACATCAAGACGGAGTTAGAAGACGCCGCGGCCAATTTGAAGGCGACAGCTCTCATATGATAAGAATGATGTCAGTCAGTGGTTTGTTATGGCGATGCAGCCTAATTAGCTAATAACAATGTGGCTATCAATTAGCCTGTGTAAAGACGCAGTAGATTGGGGAAAAAGTAAGTGAAAAGTAGAGTAGATATAGAATTTATTAATTTTCTTATTTCAAACGAGAACTCCAACTTTTCATTGCAGATTCGGATTCTACCCAAAATTTTATGAAAATTTGATCCCATAAAGTTGCGCAATCCCAAAAATGTCAAAGAGTGGATGATTGTGTATGTGTAGCACATCAATTTTGAACGCTTATTCACGTGATGCTATCCGTTTCATGATTCGACTTATGCCGACTTAGGTTGTCAAAAATTTCTAAAAATCTGAAATTTGGGTTAGGGGTCCGTTCAAAGCTCTAGTTGGTCCACGAAAATTTTCAGCCCAATCGGACCAAATTTGGGCGGGGTAGGGGTCAAAATGTGTTATTTCGGAAAATTGATTTTTGAGATTTTTGGTACCTAGGCGTGTGGGGTATAATTTTCCACTAAATTTTGAACCCTGAATCGATTGGAATAGGTCCGGAACCTGCCACCCCCATTGCTTCCCCCATTTTCCCCATGTTGAAGAAATGAGTCCCCATGCGACTGATCCGACGAATAACCAACCCCTCTGAATGAATTTGCAGCGGGTTTTTCTCGGAATAATGACCAAAATTCGTTTATTTTACATGAAATAAATCTTTTTTTAGCTCGTGTTTGCACATAAAATAACATGGGTTTGTTTATAACTCTTCATTTTCTCCCCTCTAAATAACTCGTGGGATTCCCTGTATACCAATAAGATTGAGTATTACCAGAAAATATAACACCATCAGGCTTCCCTCTCAACGCTCAAAATCATTCAGCACATCTGATGCGTTAGCAGGTTTGTTAAGACCAATCAGGCTGGACAAATGCCAAACTGCTTCTGACTGACCGATGGTTTTTCTTTGGTTAGGACATTAATCAACAAGAACGGAGAAATGGAGACTCTTTAGGCGTTTAGCCAAACCAGACAATGTCAAGATAGGTTGGTAACGTTATTGATGATCTGCTGCTTACATCAGAGTGCAGGAAAGTGTCCCAAAAATGTGTCCATCCTACTACCTTGAGAGGTTTTTATGTTGAGTCCCGTTTTGAATAACTTCACGGGGGGAGCAACATCCTCCATGGCTTGTTTTAGAGCTGGTCTCATGCTGAAGACCAGGATTCGTCAAACAACCCCGTACGAGAAGTGGTGGGAGCATTACATCCCCACTTTCAGATACAACATGACGCACAGGGCGTCCCCAGATGTCTCCCGCATGGTGGGATGAAATGGCAGGGCGTCCCTGGACGCTTATCGCACTGAAAAAAGGCGGAGACCAGGATGAATATAGGTGGAGGCATGGTGGATACAAATCGTAGACAAGGTGGAATGAAAGGCGGAGAACAGGATGAGACAAGGCGGAGACCAGGGTGACACAAGGCGGAGACCAGGATGACACAAGGTGGAGGCGAGATGGAGACCAGAACGAGACAAGGTGGAATGATAGGCGGAGACCAGGATGACACGAGGCAGAGGCGAGATGGAGACCAGAACGAGACAGGGCGGAAACCAGAACGAGGCAAGGTGGAATGAAAGGCGGAGAACAGGATGAGACAAGGCGGAGACCAGGATGAAATAAGGTGGAGGCATGGTGGATACAAATCGTAGACAAGGTGGGGCGAGGTGGAGACCAGGCCGAGACAAGGCGGAGACCAGAATGACACATGGCGGAAACCAGAACGAGACAAGGTGGAATGAAAGGCGGAGGCGAGATGGAGACCAGAACGAGACAAGGTGGAATGAAAGGCGGAGAACAGGATGAGACAGGGCGGAAACAAGGACGAGACAAGGTGGAGTAAAAGGCAAAAAAAGGTTGATTATTGAAGGAATAACCAACCAAAACCATGAGACAAGGTGGAGACCAGGATGACACAAGGCGGAGACCAGGATGAATCAAGGCGGAGGCGAAATGGAGACCAGGGTGAGACAAGGCGGAAACCAGAACGAGACATGGTGGAGTAAAAGGCAAAAACACTGCAAAAATTCTTACACAGAGGTTGGTTATTCCTCGGACCAGGCGCATGGAGACTCATTTCTTCAACATGGGGAAAACAGTGGGTGCGGTAGGTCCCAGACCCATTCCAATCGATTCAGTGTCCATGATTTAGTGGAAAATGATATCCCACACGCCTAGGTTCCAGAAATCTCAAAAACACATATTCAAAATGGGTAATATATACCCAATTTGACCCATAACTTCTTCCAGAGGGTGCCGATCGTTTTGGGACCCATTTCATTGGATTCAGCGTCCAAAATTTAGTGGAAAATGATACCCCACTCGCCTAAATCGCCCAAAATCTCGAAAATCCATTTTTCAAAAAACACATTTTGACCCCTACCCCGCTCAAATTTGGTCCGATCGGGCTGAAAAGCTTGGAGGACCGTCCTAGGCCGGGAACAGACCCCTGACCCAAATTTCAGATTTTTAGAAAAATTTCTACTACCAAAAACGGCGTGGACGGCGGACGGCGTACGGCGGACGGACATTGACCTTTTTTGATCAGGACATCATGAAACGTCCAGAAAAAAATTTTGAGCCGAATCGGAGAGGTTGACCATTTGCATGAAAACATAGGTTGATTATTCAAGGAATAACCAACCAAAATTGATAGATTTAAAGGATTTTCTTGTGGTGGTTGTGCCTGTAGAACTGAATGACTTCCGCGTCTCCTCGCAAATCGAGAAATACCCTTATTTCTACTGGTACATTCTGTTGCAGGGTTGTAGGATGAAGGGGAAGAACCGGTGGCAGGATGGTGACGTCACAAGGGGCACCCCACATCCTGCTGGCGCTGACTCTGGTGCTCGCCTCCCCGCCTCTTCCACTCGCTGCCCGTCATTCAGGTACTAACAGGCGCGTCTGTAAATACAGGGTGTTCGCCTTCAAGTGGTTGAATCGATAACTCATTTGCAATAAAAAATGTCTATTGGTCTTTTCTTTTTAAAGTTATCATTTCCGAGTTATTCACGATTTCTGATTTTATTCGTCTTTTCAACCTGACGTCACTAAAACGGCCATTACTCCACTAATTCACAAGATAATCTCATATCCAAGTACACCGTTGGAAAGAGTGTCAAATTTCCCTTCTGGTGGCTCCCTCAACGTCTCCAATAATTGAGACCTGGTATTTATAAATCAGCCCAAAGTGAGAAAATTAGAGAAAATGCGAAACCTTGCCAAAATGTGAAAAGGTAAAGAAAACCTTTTCTCCAAAACAACTCCCACGTTCAATCGTGTAAAACCCTTAAATACCAGCTTTCCAACGGTATATTCAAAGTTATTTTCGTGATATAATTAAATGGAAAAAAATGACGTTTCAAGCGGCAAAAATGATACATTTACCAAAATCGTGGATTTTTACCGGTTTTACGAACTTGAAAGGCAATCGCCGACTATGGAACTATTCTGCAAGCTGAATTAATGTATATCATTTTTCTTTCTTCTAAAATGGGTCAGGCACAGTAATCATCAATTGGATACACGTAGAGATTTGCATGAAAACTTTTTGTCCTGACTGCCCTCTATCGGCATTCCCTGTCCCTACCTTGTGTCTTGTTCGAGAGTTCTCATTATCGACTTTCCTAATCATTTTTCGAGAAGGGGGGATACTCGAGAGTGTCAAAATTCAATTCAGCTTGAAAAATTGTTCAATGGTCGTCATCTACATTTCCAGCTGGCGGAATTCGGTATTTTCCATGAGAAAACCACGATTTTGGTGAAAATGTACCATATATACTTTTTTCCTCTTAAAACTTCATTTTCGTACAAGAACTATGTCACAAGGATAATTTTGAATATAACGTCGGAAAGCTGGTATTTCGGTGAAGTTTTTCCACGGTGGAACACGGACATTTTTCAGGGAAAAATCTTTCATTTACCCGGCTGAATGTTGACTAAGTTTTGCGTTTTCATTCGTTTCCTAAGTTTGGGCTGAATTAGTGAATACAAGTACTCAATTACTAGAGACTTTGAGGGGCCCATCAGAAGTGAAATTCGACGCTCATTCCAACGGTGAGGTTATCTCAACTTCAACATAAACTTCATCTTCAACATCAACTTCATCATCAATTTCAACATCAACATAAACTTCAACATCAACATAATAATTCTAATATCTATCTAAATTGAATTGAAACATCATTTTGGAACTTCAACCTCAACATCAAATTCAATCTCAACATCAACATCAAATTCCTTCTTCATCAAATTCATTCTTCAACTTCAACATCAACTCCAACATCAACATAATAGTTCCAATATCTATCTAAATTGAATTGAAACATCATTTTGGAACCTCAACCTCAACATCAAATTCAATCTCAACATCAACTTCATCTTCAACATCAAATTCCTTCTTCATCAAATTCATTCTTCAACTTCAACTTCAACATCAACTTCAACATCAACTCCAACATCAACATAATAGTTCCAATATCTATCTAAATTGAATTGAAACATCATTCGGATCTTCAACCTCAACATCAAATTCAATCTCAACAACAACTTCATCTTCAACATCAACTTCAAATTCATTCTTCAACTTCAACATCAAATTCAACTTCAACCTCAACATCAAATTCAACTTCAACTTCAACTTCAACATCAACTTCAACTTCACGCACTTATATGTGAGGTTATCTTGTAAATAAAGGAAATTATTGTCGTTTTAGTGACGTCAGGTCGAAAACACGAAAAAAATCTTGAATCGTGAATAACTCGAAAACGAAGTAACTAAAAAGAAAAGTCCACTTTTTGTTCACACTTTTTGTTGCAAATGTGTTGTAGAATTTACCCCTTGAAGGAGGTAAACTGGGGATCAACTGTAAACGTTAAATAACTATTCCTTTATCCACGATTGTCTCTCGTAAAACGTTCTATTTTGTAATTTTCAGAGTCCATGTGCCTTTTCCCTGAACGGTGGCAGGGTTCATGGTTTCAGTCTGGAGTTCGAGCTCCGATTACGATTCTCCTCAACCGATTTTCCACTAAAGGAAGGTGTATCGCTAGCAAAGAAGATAAATTCCTCATTGCCAATGAGTAAGTTGTACACAGTCGGCCTGAAGTATTGTAACAGAGCCGCACTCTATTGCAAGACAATTACAATAGCGCTTATTATTGCCCTTGTTTGATAATTCTCTAAGCAACGACAGCATAGTGGCTGGTGACAGGATTTGTCCAACCTGTGCGATTCTGGCAGTGGCTGGCATATTCATGGTACTCCAATGCCGTGAAAAGAGCATACCTGCGCCCAATGCCTAGTCCATTAGAACTAATTTAGTGGGTATTTGGTATTTAAAAGACTTCATTAAGATTGAGCTCTTTTCTTCCAGAAATGGCAACTGTTTTAGATGTGTTTCCATCCACGAGGTGCACGAAAATGTCCTCCAATATAAAGAAAGTAAGTCAACAACAATGTTCACTTAATTATTCTAACATCAATACTTCAATACTCTATTTAAAATGTGATGCATCTTTGCAGCGTTTTGTTCCTCGTTGGACAACTTGCAGCTTTGTTCTCAAATCACGGGGGACGCTCTGTTGTACTCGATGTTCCGCCAGAGTGCCGTCCCTCTTCCATGTCCGTTCACTGGGTACCACACGTTTTACTACAATCGAGGTGAGTTGGAACGATTTAGGCTAGAACAGTGGTGGGGTTTGGTCAAGAAATTGGACCACCGTTAGCTTTTCAGTTATTTGATCTGGTATCTGAACAGGCAACTGTGGTTGAGCTGCTGACCAGGAAACAGGGCCAGGATGTACTGGTCGATGTGGCTCATGGGCGACGCACTGGGCTTAGCAGCACTTTTTGGCTTTTAGTTCAGCATAGTACTCAAGCAAAATAATATTGCATCTGGGCCAACATTTAATGTTGAGAAGGAAACAGAGTCAACATAATATGTGGTTTAGTTGTCTCATTTGAAAGTTGGGTCTATGTATCTTAAGTAGCTAAGCTAGCTATTTGATTTTTTTATCCAGCATGCAGGCTCTGTTAGCATCCTGCTTCAACTCAGCAAACCAGGAAACAGGGACTGGATGTACTGGTTGATGTGGATCATGGGCAACGCACTGGGATTAGCAGCGCTTTTTGGCTTTTAGCTCAGCATAGTACTCAGCCAGAATGGTCTTGGCTCTGGAGCAACAAACGTATTGAAGGAAATAGAGTCAACATGATATGTGGTTCAGTTGTCTGATTTAAAATTTGGGTCTATGTATCTTAAGTAGTTGAGCTAGCTACTTGATTTTTTATCCAGCATGCAGGCTCTGTTAGCACCCTGCTTCAACTCAGCCATCCAGGAAGTAGGGCCTGGATGTGCTGGTTGATGTGGATCAAGGGCAACGCACTGGGATTAGCAGCGCTTTTGGGCTTTTAGCTCAGCTTATTGCTCAGGCAAGATAGTCTTGCCCCTGAGCCAACAAACGTTTGGAAGGAAACAGAGTCTCCATAATACGTGGTTCAGTTGTCTGATTTGAAACTTGGGTCAGCATCTTTATTAAGTGAGCCAGCTACATGATCTTTCATCCAGTTTGCAGGCTCTGTTAGCATCCTGCTTCAACTCAGCAAACCAGAAAACAGGGCCCGGATGTACTGGCCAATGTGGCTCTTGGGCAGCGCACTTGACTAAGCAGCACAGTTTGGCTTTTAGTTTGGGACGGACGAACAAACGTTGGGAAGGAAACAGGGTCACCATAATATGTGGTTCAGTTGTCTGATTTGAAAGTTGGGTCAGCATATCTTTAGTAGGTGAGCTAGCTACTTGATCTTTTGATTCAGCATGTAGGCTCTGTTAGCATCCTGCTTCAACTCAGCGACCTACGATATCACAACCCTTTTAATAATGTTATCTTCTATTTTCACCAGGCCACGGGGAGTGTAATTCTTTGGCATCAACCATGGAACCTTGCACGCAAGACTCCAGGCTTCTTCTCCGATACCAGGCCTGCCCTGATGTCTACGGCAGTGAAAGCGCTGGTAAGTGACTCTGAAGGCACAACCAAATTTGCTTAGACTCCGATTATACTCGATTCTAAACAGTGATCTGTTGCTTCAGTTGAAGAGCTGCAATGCTTAGCTACGTGGAAGGAGGGTTCTTCGCGTTATTTGGTCGGGAAAATAGAACATAATCATGTCACGTCGAACGAAGACAGGTACGCCTTCAAGTTTCAAACTTCTGTCTCAATACTTTTGCTGGAAAGTAAAGAAGGTCAATCAATTGGATTCTTTCTGTTTGGCAGGTATCGATGTTTCGTCTACGACAAGATTCCCCCGCCAGGAAATTCAGGCGATGGAGAGGGCGCTGTCGCCTATCGAGTGGCTCAGTCAGGGGATGCCACGTGTAATGGACTCTTTTCACCCATGGAGGGCTCCCGCACAATGACCCTCTACAAAGGTAATGTTAATCCAAGTACTAAACAGTGGTCAAAACTGTCATTTTATGTGGTCTTAAAACCAAAAACCTTCTCCATTCACAGCTACCAGTCCAAGTAGATGCAAATTTCCCTCGTGGGTCTCCAATCCTGGCCATTGGCATGCTTTGGATCACCGCAGGAGCTACTCCCTCCGCCACAGGTAGAGTAATACGGCGTGTTGTTTAGCAAACGTTAATTTTAAGTTACCGTTATTTATTGTAAGCGTGCGAATCTTCTTTTCCAGGAACAGCACGTTGCGGATAGCAGATTCTGACGGGCGAGAGGAGACAAGAGTACAATGTAGTGAAGTGAAGGGCCCACTGCCAGCTATCCCAGGCTCTAGCCCCTCAGACAACATGCAAATTGTTGGCCACTATACTGTCGGATGGTAGGTTATTCAATCCTTGGTTTTATATGAAAATGTTGTCCTCTGGACAAACTCAATGCTCTCTGTGACGAAGTGTGGGGTGCATCTACATCTGATGGTCTGCTGATCAGCTGCTATAGCTTAGAGGAGGTAACGTTTAGGCAGCTGCTGATCAGCCAGAGCAGCTCAACCATAGGAATGTCCTACAGTCGATAAATATCCGACACTTTTGAGACACTGCTGCCTAGCCACAGGGCCTCCAAGTGATGGCCAGCCTTCTGAGAGCTGCTGATCAGTCTGAAGAGGCATACTGCAGGGACGGAAGGAACTCCGTTGTCATTACTTCAGTGAAGCCACAATGGCGTCAAAAAAATATCATTATCCCAAGCTTCCTCAAAACCCACAGTATATTTTTCTCCTTTCATGTGAAATTCTCAATCGCGTTTCTGACATTTTTAAAATTGAATTCCTTGCATAATTTCATTGGGTTCTCTCTGTTCCAGTCAAAGTGGTTATGTCTGTATGGTATTCTACAAAAGAGATCAGCACGTGATAGAAGTACAATATGGTAAGTTGAATTTGTTTTAGATTATTCTCATGACTCATGTGTAAAAACGCTGCAAATTTATTAACAGGGGTTGGTTATTCCTCGGACCAGAAGCATGGAGATTCATTCCAATCGATTCAGCGTCCAAAATTTAGTGGAAAATGATACCCCACACGCCTAGGTACCAGAAATCTTGAAAATACACATCGAAATGGGTAGATAGGCACCCATTTTGGCCCCATAACCTCATCCAGAGGGCGCCAATCGTTGTGGGACCCGTCTCATTGAATTAAGTGTCCAAAATGTAGTCAAAAATGATGCCTCACGCGCCTATTTCACCAAAAATCTCGATAACCCATTTTTCAAAATACACATTTTGACCCCTCCCCCCCCCCCCCACCCCCCCACCCAAAAGGGGTCCGACCGGGCTGAAAAATGTTAAGGATTAACTAATACCGGAAAGCGGTTTCTGACCACGATTTCAAATTTTTAGAAAATTGTCTACCACCAAAAACGGCGTGGAGAGCCGGCGGACATTTTGCCATTTTGGTTGATTATTCCCTAACGCCGTCCTCCGTCCACCTTTTGGATGGTATAAAACTTTCAAAAAATCAAAAATTTTGGCCAGGAATTTTTTTTGGCTGTTGTTAGTCCAATCGGACCAAATAGGCTGTTAAGAGGGGGTAGAGGTAACAATGTGTTTTTGGGCTCAACATTGAAGATTTGTTGAAAATTGGATTTTTGGCGTTCTAGGCGTGTGGGGTATCATTTTCCACTAAATTTTGGTCGCTGAATCCAATGAAATGGTTCCCAGACCGATTGGCACCCACCGGAAGAGGTTATAGGTCAAATGGGTATCTATCTACCTATTGCAAAAGTTGGTTTTTGGCGATTTTAGGGTACATGGGGTTTTTATTTTCATTTTTTCATTATTATATATTTTTTTAAATTTATATCTATTTGTATAAAAATAAGTTTAGTTGAAGATCAATAGATAAACCAAAATAATTTGATTTACAGGTACGTTTACAAGGAGGTTTGAAGAAGCTTGCAATAAAAGCAATTTTGACAGGTTCCGAGCTCCGTTCGTTACGTTAGTCAGTAAGTTGTTCATTTTGACTCCACTGCATGGTCCATACACTAACTCGGTCAATGCCTTTTTTGAAATGACGACAAATTCCTTTTTGCAGCCGCCAGCCCTGAGCCCCGCAGCTGTCCACATCCTGGAAGATTCGCTGTCACTGGGATCCACAGGCACGTTAGGGAAGAGCGATCGTCTGAGACTGGGTAAGTTTTTGGCGTCAATTCAGTGAGGATAATGTGTCATTGTGACGCTTGTATCATAAATTGCGAATTGTTTGACAGGTCAAGCAGCGGAGGGATTCGAGTTGGGAATGAAGAAGAGGAAATTTTGAGACAAATTTACAACTGCCCTGTTGAAACTGTCGCACTCAAGTCTGGCTGTGTCGAGAGAGACGAAATGGAATTGCGATCCGAATGCGACATCAAGAGGATCGTTTCAGGTTGGTAAAGGATTTCCGAGCTACGCTGTGCATGCTGTGAAGTATCCCAAACCCGGGAGATCTGTCTGTAAGACCTTCTGAGATGCCCCTGACAAGACTGAACTGCTCCACGTCACACATGTTCAGTCCAGCAGATCAACTATTCAAGTAACTGTTACTTTTTGTCGTTAGCCTATCAATGTCACGCGGGTTGGATTGAAAACGGCACCGGCTACGTCATAACGACTCCCGTAAGCCGAGCGGCGACCGGCGGTCGTCGGTACTGTTTCATTTACACGTCGCCAGGAGGCGCCGGCGTTGGCTCGACTGGGTCTGGCTACGTCGTCCGATTTTCCACGTCGGCAGACACCTGTTCCCGGTCTGTGATTCCCGGTTCAACCGGGATTTTAGCGTTCAATATTACGCATCAAGGTAAGTGAAACGAAGTTTGACGTATTTTCCATACTCAGTTCTGCCAGGAGTTGCCTGAGTTTAACAAAGCGCGTCCAGAAAGTAGTAGGACTGATATTTTTCATGCACGCGTGGACGGTCGAAGGGGAGTCTGAGTTGTTGGTGGAAGTGTGGGTCCTTGGTTGACAACTTGAGGCTCAGCCCACAATGTTGAGCTTTACCACAGACGGTAAACCAGGTTGCCAACCAGCCAGCCAATCCTCCCCCTCCTACTCCTCCCAGGCTTCCTAGGTGCTGAATCCTAGCAATTCAAAATGAGCAGCGATTAAGCTTTCAACATAAAATATGTTTTTAGGCTGAGGGTCGTTCTAAAATTTGACACCAACATTTGTAATGATCACATAACAATACATGATCTCATATGCATACTGGAATGAAAACTGAAAGCGATCAGGTAGAATGCGTTTTCAGTAAACATATTATCCATAACTCAATGTTTTTCCAAGAAGCTGAACAATTTTTAGGCTGTCCACGTTTGCTTTGGGCTCAATTCGCCGACAAAACTCCAGAAGCTGCCCCCATGCATTTCTTTTCCTATTCCGACTTAATGTTCCCTACCTTGGGAAATTCTTGCCAATTTGCGAAGAGGTCGATCCACATTTGGGCGTTTGGTATGGTACGCAAATGACGCAAAAGGGCGCAATAGTGACAATAACAATAACACGAGCGAAAACGCACCACAACACAATGAAATAACACGGAAATACGACGGAAAGATGCATTCAAAGTTTGAAGAACAACTAGCACTCTGGAGTTCTGCAGGGTTCACATCTGGGACCCCTGCTGTTCACACTGGCTGTTGATAGCATTGGCTCCGTCATCAAGAACTCTTATTTTCTTGTCTATGCTAATGACCTGAAGCTGATCAAGTGCATCTTGAATCCTGCAGACTCCAATTTACTACAGGCTGATTCCTCCTGTCTCACAGTGGTGCGTTAATGGCTTGGCTCTAAATTCAGGTAAGTGCGCCATCTCTACTTTCAGCCGCTCTCCCAACCCACTTCTTCTTTGCTACCACACTGATGGCACTCCTCTTTTCTGCTCTTCCCTGACTCGTGACCTTGGTGTGCAGCTTGACCCGCAGCTTTCATTTTCGATTAACCAGGTTGCTTCTCAGGGTATGCTCTGGTTCCTGAAGCGCCACACACGCGAATTTTCGCAGGTACCTGCTTTCATCACCCACTATCGCTCCATCGTGTTGCCTGTACTGAAATGCGCGTCTGTGGTTTGGAACTCTTTCTACGCATGCCATGTGGAGCAGATCGAGCCTGTCCACAGGTCCGTACCTCGACTCTAAGAGGGGTATTCCACGTGAGGAGATCGACTAGACTGATCTCAGCCTCCGGTTCCGACTGCTGCAGACTTGCCGACCGCCGAAAAATCGCGGATCTATCTTTCCTGCATGGCCTTCTCCTCAATCGCGTCGATTCTTCACGCTTCTCGATAATGTCGCTCCTGGTCCCCCAGCCTGCATCCCGCTCTGCAGCTCCCTTATTCGTGCCATTTTCGTCGACCAACTACCTCTACCATCGCCCTCTTTGTCGCCTGCCTCGCCTCGCCAATCTCCTTGCTGACTAGCCCCCTCTTACTGATTTATTCGCCGCTTCGACCTCGTCTCTGAAGACATCTCTTTGTGATTTTTTTGCCCCTCCTTTGTGACTGTGTACGAGGACGATCAGAAGTTATCATAATCTCTTCTCCCTCTGAATTGTTACTTTTTCTTTAATAATTTTTGCCACGATTTTTTCATTGTAATTGGGCTTGTGCCTGTATTTTTAATAAATAAATAAGCATGTCGTCGACCTGTCCAACTGTGGACGACCTGGGCCGTCAACTTGCATGTTGGAGTGAATGTTGACCATCTGTGGGGCGGAGCTTTAGATTGACGACAAGGTTGAAGAAGATCAAACCACTTTTGATATTTGGTGGGCAGAGCCACATGTTGGCAACCAAGTTGTAGTGTGTGTGGACAGGTTGACGACAAGCTAGACAATATCAGTTGTTCTTCGAACATGTGCACCATAACAAACACCCAAATGTGGGTTGACTTCTTCGCAAACTGGTAAGAATTTTCCAAGGTGTGGAAAATCAAGTCGGAAATGTTGAAGACTGGAATAGGAAGGGTAATGGATGGGGGCAGCTTTTGGAGTTTTATTGGCAAATTGAGCCTGAAGCAAACATGGACAGCCTGACACACGACTGAGATGGATTTGGACCAAAACGAGCAAAAACGAAGATATGGTGGGGCATGCTGCGCCAAGACCCATTGCGCAGAGGTAGACCTGCGGAGCCAGTCTGCCGACCAAACGCATTTGCCGTCTGAAGGACAAACGCAGAAACCGCGTCCATGTGAACCCAGCATGACAAAGCTCTGGTGGCTCTGCCCAGCTGTTGGCTCCGAGCTCTTGCAGATTGTGCATCTTATTTCATCCTAATCTGTGTCAAGTGACCTCATCATTGTCATAGTCGGTCAATTGTTGGTCAACTTCTCAGGTGAAAGATGTTTGGTTTACTACCCCCAAATGACCAGAGCGGAAGAGCTATCGTCCAGCAGCCATTTGAGCAGTAACTTACATTTGGTGAAAGTGACCATCAGTCCTACTACTTTCAGGACACGCCCTGTACATCGTCAGACTCCAATCCAGTTGCAATTTGAGATCTTGAAACTTGTTGGGGAAATTGGGCGTCTGGCATATTCTCATATCTTTATTGCTTTCAGGACTGTGCGTTGAGACCAGCGGTAGCCCAGCTCTACAACTTGGTTCCCTATCTGCGCTCATCTACGTTCTCCATATCGTTTTTGCTCTCCACAGATGATTTTATCCCCATCGTAATTAGCTAATTTAAAACAAAATAAAATTTTATTTATAAGATTTAAACAAATTGTAAATGTTAGCCGTTATGAAATTATTTTAGCTTAGCTCTACAAAATCCTCAAAATCTAAACAAATATTTTGGTTTTTCTGCTCAATATGATTTAGGTTTGTCATTTTTGAAATAGAACATTCTTTAGTCTTGACCAACCTGACGAAAAAGTCACATTAGGGTTGAGAAGAGGCTGGAGAAAGACTTGGATAACCTCCCAAAGACTTGGATAACCTCCCAACCTAGCGGTTGTTTTGCACACTTCTGTTCAGCGTGGTGGGGGGTTCTCAAGTCTTCTCCAGCCTCTTCTGAAAGTTGAGGTCATTGTGAGGCGTTACCAAAGCAACCTAAAGAATATTCCACAATTTATTATTTAAAGAAAAACATTCTTATGCAAATAAAAAAAAAGTTTTGTTCAATGCCATATTGGCTCGTAAGTTCTGTTTTCTATATAATTTATGTGCTTATTCAAAGCTTTTGTCACATATGGCTGGCTGCTTGTATTGTAGAGGAGGTAACGCAGTTGAGTGTCGCGACTGAATCAATCCGTCTTGTTGCACATTTATGACAAGGTGCGACGTTTTATACAACGAAGTTCACCTCTGATGAAGTCCACTAGTTAATTCGGGGGTTATTGAGACAGGATTAATCAGGAGGCGCGGTGTAATGCCTCGTATGTGTTTTTGTGTGCAAGCACGGCTGACAGGGATATGAAAAGAGGCAGGGGAGGGGGTTTATAGCAGGTTGGTTTAAATTATTGTGAAGAAAAACGTCAAAATTGTTCATAATTTGTATAGACTTGATGACAAACCTGGTCTGTCATGGCTGAACTTCTCACCAGATAGCGTTGAGTGAGCATTATGGCTCTTTTCCAACCTGTGAGCTCCAGCTAAGATCTACTGTACCCTGTCCTTTTTCAAAAAACTTCATTCAATTCACTAAATCATATTGCAACTTCCCACGAGTCTGACAGCTCTCATGTGCATTGTATGCGTTCTAAAATGCCAGCAGCAACATCATTCAGTTCCTATTCACACAGCTATGGGGTGTAGCCACTGTTTCCAAAAAACTTGCATGCAGAAAGGGATCTGTACCCTGGAGAGTACAGATCTGCATCACTTAAAATCAAAATAGTCAATTTAAAAAAAAATGATGAAAATTTGTGACGTCAGTGTGCAGCATTTTCTATTCTGCTTCTGTTGAGACAACCCAAATGAGCACCACCTTGATTTCTGAGCAATCACTATCATTGGTTTCAACAACGCCCTTCATTGGGCTTTGGTCAGTATTTTATCTGGAGTGATCTACCTTATTCATTATCATTGGTTCAAACAACAAAGGCAAGGGGAGGAAACTTAGTTGTCTGCAATTGCCCGCTAGAGCGCAGCACTCTTGAAGATAAGGCTTGTGATGATAGAAAACCTTGCGTCTAAGGTTATATTAAGCACAATCGAACTAAGAAGAATGAAAACGGGATTTAGCGGTGTAAGGTAGAATCACATGATCCATGTGATTCATAATAAGGTTGGATGTGCTTCCATGTATCACCACAAGGCTGTTGTAGTTCTTAGCGTTTTTGTCTCAAATGCCGCTGACATTTCTCTTTTTCACATGGATTGTGACGTCATTGTTCAGCGATTGGCTTCTTTGGGAAATCCACCTGATACCATCTCCTCCTTTCATAGTTACAGACAGCATTGGGAAACAATAATTGACCAATTTCAGACCCATGTAACCACGTGTAAAAAGCGCCACTAGCGCTTTCCTGCGGCCATAATTTGAATGTCGAATGAGCCGCTTTTTGAGACTTTTGGAACAAAACTGGCCAATTTTGGATTGTCACTCCAAGGCAAGTTGCAATAATTGTAACTTCCCAAGACAGCCCTCAGTGACTTATCATTTTGTTTATATTTTATCTCAGCAACATCGTTAAGTTCCTATTCTACTGGTATCAAATCTTATTTGCTATCACCTCCACAATAAAACACCCCTCCACAGCAGCCAGTCTTCCCTCGCTATCGCTTTTCCTCTTGTTTGGTTACCAAACCTAATAAACGTTTAAACGACACAGTTCATCCAGGCAAAAGTTATCTTCTCTGCAGCCATTTATAGTTGATAAGTCGTGTACTCTCTACTGTGACGTTGTGAGAAACATTGAAAAGCAATAAAGAGAAATATTTAAGAAATTGAACAATGAACATTTTACCGTTTCACCAATCATGACGTGAATTTAGAAAAGACGTAACTATCTTGAAGTAGTGAAAATACTTTTTTTTTTTCTCTCTAAGTAAGTATAGAGTGTTCAAAAATGTGATAAACTCGGTTTTGATACTGGGTTAGGAGTGAACGTTTTGAAATAGATTTCTCCTCGTTGAGAGTTTATATGAGACGAGGTTTTGATAGTAACGTGGAACATTTGAAATTTTACGTTGTGCATGCGCTTTGTTTTTTGAAAGCTAGGCAATGAAAATGTGTAGTCAGAGAGAACTTTCTTGCGTACTGATCGAGTTTTTCCACTTAATGATATCGCAGTTGTCACAACAAAATTTAAAAAAAAATTTCTTTGGAGGGGAGGGATCTTTTAATGTCAATGAGTAGTAAAGAATGGAAAACATTACAAATGGCACTCTCCCTTCTGTTTTTAAAAAATAATTTATTTAAAAAAAACTGATTTAAATGGTCCACAGTCAAATAATAAATGTATTATTTTGTTATTAGGTATATACTATCATAATTTAATTATTATTTTGTTGGACAAAAGTTGTTTAGTAAACTGCGATCGAACTGTGATACGGAAAAGCGTAACGTGTTATATTGTAATAGTAGAAAAACTTGAAAAAAAAATCTCAAAAAATTTTTGAATGTAAAAATAAAAAAAAAGTATTTAGGGTTTTTTTCGTTTAGTTCATTTAGATTTATTAGAATGAAATTGGCGTTTACGTTATTTCTTCTGAGCTTTTAAAAATTTGTGGAAAATTTGCTCGTTAAAAGCAAAGCAAGTTCTTATTAATCATTTGTACGCCACACGCTCAGTTTATCATTTATGACGTCATGTCGATGTAATTAACTGAGGAAACTGAACAGTTAACGAAGTTTTCTACTTTTACCGTTGGCCTTTGCTAACGTGTCTACTTTTTACAGATAAACTGCGCCGTATCTTCAGTTAATTGCATATATTTTGGACAGTTCTTGACTCAGTGTGCTACTGACTCTCCCTTTTCCAGTTGCTCCTCTTCTACAAGCATACAGCACGTTGCTGCTCTTCTTTATTGGTCCATTACTTCACCAAATATGACATTTATTATCCACAAGTTCACAACTGAGCTGCGACTGCAAATAGTGCGAGAGCTGAGAGGAAAACTGATTATTGAATTAGTTTATTCAGAGACCAAGGGTGGATTAGGGCCTAGTGGCCCTCTCTTCCACCCTTCTTAGATTATGATAATAACAAAAAAATATTAACCTGTTTTTCCCAGCTCAGGCCGTTTTGAAAGGTAATCCCCAGGTTGTTGGATTCCACAACGTACTGCAGCAGATCCTCCCCATAGAAGAGCAGGGTAAGCTGGCCCACATCCACCTTTGACAAGGTCCTAGCACACCCCACCACCATCCCTTTAGTCTTTAGGGTGCTAACCGGCATCCCATGGGAATACACTACCGGATAAGCTTCTCTGGCTTGGCATTGAGGTGTGCAATTGATGACTCAATATACTCAGTGGTAGGATCTGTACAGCTGAAAGTCATCCGCATAACACATGTACTTTGTGTCTGGCAGGAGAACAGTGGGAAGAGATATGGTGTACATCATGAAGATGATAGCTGACAGCACAGAGCCCGGCATAGTTCCCATTGATAGATTTTTGTATGAGGATTGCCTCCCTTCACACACTGAGAGAACTGTAAGGAGAGTGGGGTAAGCTGGCCCACATCCACCTTTGACTAGGTCCTAGCACACCCCACCACCATTGCTTTAGACTTAGGGTGTTAACCGGCATCCCTTGGGAAACACCACCAGCCAAGCTTCTTCAGCTTGGCATTGAAGCATGCAATCGAGGAATTAATATCCATGATGATGATAGCAGGCAGCACAGAACCCTGCAGAGTCCCCATCGATAGATTTTTATATGAGAATAGCCAGCCATCAACTCCCTTTGCACACTGTTGGCGCCCTGTGATGTATGATTCAAACCACTTCTGCAGGCTTCCTGTGACAACTAGTAACCCGAGTATGGCTTGCAGGATGTCCACCTTCACGTCAAAAGCCGATGAGAAATCGACTAAAGCAAGAATGGTGATTTTTGTTCAGTCCATACCTCTCCTAATGTCGTCCAGAACTCGGACGAGCGCCATTTTTGTGCTAAAACCCACTCGATAACCCAACTGCTTGGGATCTCGCAAACCATTAGCCTCTGCATAAGCACTATTGTACACAAGTTTGTCCAGCAGGAGAAGGAGTGAAATGGGGCAGAATCTTGCTCATCTGCCGGTGTCTTCACCTTTGAAATGGGTTTACCACTGCTCTTTTCCACAGTGAGAGGAGAACTGAGAGAAAAACTGAGAGAACTGGGGCAAAAACTGAATGTTGTCCTTTCACCTTTCTTCAGATAATCGTAGTTTTTTGCTTGGTCAAAATGTACGGCTAAACTGGGTTAAACTGAGCGTGTTTAGGCTTCTTTAATCTATAATTTGTAAACTCAATGAACTTGTAAACTCAATTTCTCATCCGATTTATTAAAACGGATTATTTACCATAAAACTTAGGCAAATTGTGTTTTTGAAGAAAAAATATGTAATTAAATAATGATTCAAAATGCACCAAATAATTGATTTTGGAGATAATTAAATGCAATGAATTTACTTTGGTTGAAATTTTAATTGAAAATATAACTAGCTTTTACCTGTTTTTATTTAATTTTTATAATTTTTAATTTTGTAGAAACCTGATTTTCAATTAATTAAAAAGAATTGATTGTGTAAAAAAAAAAATTAAATTAAAAGGAAAAAAAATTACTACCTCGTAGTTTTTTCAACGTTGTCAACAAAATTAAAAATTAAAAAAGCGAGTAAGTACAAAAAATGGTTTAACAATAGATTTAAATTGATGTCAAACAAATTTTACAACCAAATATTGCCGTTTTTGACATGGGCACTGACCGTCACGATTGCAAAGGCTGTGACTTTTGTCCAGTGGCGCTCCTAACGGACTCGCGTTGAGGCGGTATAATAGAACCCCATTTTCACTCTCCGCCGTCACGAAAGATTTTCACTTGTCACGCACCTCAAAATAGATAATTATTAATCTATTTTATATTTCTTTGTAATCATTTTCCCAAGGACTGTTAGTTAAGTGTAAATGAAGTAAGGTTGCAGTTTTTGTTTCTTTTAAAATTTGTATTTATTTTATATTTTTATTTTTAAACGCTCTTCTAATGAAATTAATTACGTTCATTATCTATTTCCCTGTCACGCAAAAATGTAAATAGACGCTGTTACTAATTTTTCTTTTAATATCAATTTTTCGTTAAAAAACCTATCAAAATCCTTTTTTTTATCTAGTTATGGCATCTTTAATTATAGTACAATGGATATTTTAAACTTTGTGCCTTTGGTTTGGGGATTGGATTGCTGGGTAGGCTAATTTATGTAAATACTCGTACCAAATCCTCTTTGAGCCTTTTCAAGTAGGTTTTCTTTTGCTGAGCTGTCATTTTGATGGATTTGTACAAAGAATTTTGACGAAAATTTAGTTCTGTCCCAGTTGGGTGAAGTAGAGCCCATTTTGTCCTCTTAAAATGTTCTAAAAAAAAGAAAAAGAAAAAAAAAACGCGAAAAATCTAGTATAAATTTATGGATTTAGGCCTAATGTCAAAAAATCGTTTGTCCCAGACAAACGAAAAATCTCCGTTTTAACTAGAATTTTTTTTTTTTCATTTTGTATCGAATCCTTATGTTGTTTAGTTTTTTAGAATAAGAGCCTAAAATGTATAGGTTAAAAGAAGAATGAATGTTATTTTGTGATGGTTGGGGCAAACCCACCTGTAAGTACGCATAATCTCTCTTCTCCTTCTTAGAGCAAGAAAATGTTAACTCAGTGTAAAAAAAAAAATAAAATAAAAAAATAAAAATATTAAAAAAAAATGAATGAATAAAAAAAATATGACGACAAAAAGTTGATTAAACGATGTAAAAAATGTTTCTCAACAGAGGCAACAAAGTGACGAAAGTTGTACAAAATCTGAAGTAAGATAGGTGAGAATTGTATGTAACGTGCTAAGTAAAATATATGTTCAATATAATGCACAATGAGATGGATTTTTTATTTCTCTGCAGTTTGGGAAAAGTTGAAACTTAACCTTTTTTAAGGCTGGAGGCTAACTTTTCCAAAGCTAAACAGTCTCTTTCAAGAACCCCTTTGGTACACTACCCCTCAAATAGTGTAGTGTGGCTCTGAAATCAAGGGTACCCCCCCTACACCACCCAATAGGTACTCACAATGGGTGTTCAACTTAGTAAGGAACAAGGCAGACAACAGAAATCCATTTTTGAAGGGTAAATCAGCAAAAAAAAGAATTCCATACACAAATACAGAACCTCCCAACATAACCTTTCAACTTCAGGCTTGAACACAGGCGTTCAGGCTATCACATAGAGAAAATCAGGTGATTAGCTGAGGAACCCACAAGGACTCCTGCAGTGACTGCTGGGTAAATGGTAAAAGGCACCTAGAGGAGGGGTTATGGGGGGCCCCAAGCGCGGAAGCCTGGTGGCTTGTTGTGCTTCTCTATTCTTTAATCCACAAACAGCCCTAGTCCCCTGATGAGAGTTGTTAGGTTGTGCACTAACTTATTGCAGGGTACGGTTCTCATTGGGGTTTGTGTCCCAAAGAGGGTGTATCTGCGGGATGTGAGTTCTGGGCACTCAAAGATTATGTGAGTTGCACTTTCGTCTGCTTCCTCACAGAATCTGCATAGAGTTGTTGGTTGTGTTACCCCTGTGTGGTTCAGATGAAAACGCAGAGGAGCGAAGCGGGTTAGTAAGCCAACTATCGCTCTTAGGTCGCCGCGTTTAAGTCTGAGTAGGTCCTTGGTGAGTGATGGATGGGGTTTTGCCACCATACGCTTTCTGTGGACATTGTGGTCCCTCAATATTCCGCCATCTGTCGGTGTGTTTCTTGTGCGTCGACTCCTTGATAGCAGCTTTGAAGGAGCTTTTGGGCAAACCTAGGCTGGGTACACACGTTGAGGATTCCGGAGAGGATTCCGAAGAGGATTTCTCGTTGATCGATTCCTCTTCGGCCGACGGACCGTGTGGACGGGTCGAGGCCTTCAGTTGAGGCGGACCAAACAGGCCGCCAGGCCTTTCCAATTTTTGGAAAGGCCTGGCTACCTGCTACCTGAGGCCGGCGTGGCGGTTCCAAGAATTGAACCCCTTCCTTCACGTGTGGATGAGGTGATCGGTTGTAGGTATCGCTCGAGTATCGTCACAGTGGTCGTAGCTCCTCGTTAATTTTTTCAGTTTTCCTCGAAAGGCCTCTCGAACCCTCTGGCCGAAGCCTCCTGGTTTTCCCGTACGTGTGGATGCTCCGTCCGGCTCCGGCCGCCTCAGAGGTTTTTCTCAGAGGAATCCCTCTTTGGAATCCTCTCCGGAATCCTCAACGTGTGTACCCAGCCCTACAGCCGGCTCTGGGCCCATAAAGGGGTTTTGGAGCCCCTCCTGGCCAGCTCATCGGCTTTTTCGTTGCCCTCAATTCCCCTGTGCCCCGCAACCCACTCTAGCGGGCTGCTAGAGCACAGAGAGTCTGTTCACAGTCCTTCACCACCTTTGATGAGATGTTGGGTGCTGTGAGTGCTTTAATCGACGCCTGGCTGTCAGAGAGATTGCGGAGGTGTGCTTTATCATGTCCTCTCCTCAGACTCTCCAGGGCACATGCATTGATTGCCAGAATTTCGGCCTGGAAAACGTGTGTGACTGCTGGGTGGTAGAGTGGGAAAAACACCCTACACACACTCAAACTTCTGATAACCCAATAACCTGGGCATTGCCAACCAAGGAGCAGATCCCCAAACAGAGATAAGAGATAAGACTCATTCCTTCCATAGAAGCTAACCTCTACCAATGAGTGTATTGTTGATTCAGTACAGACTGTCATCAATCTCCAATTTGAACCTACTAGAGGGATTTGACCAAACAGGTTTCTATTTGAATCTGCCAGAACATGCCCAAATTCCACTTTTTGGATTTTTATTCTTTGAATAGACTCATCTTTTTCGTATTTTTGTGCCGCTACCTGCGCTACCCCTGAATCTACGCCCCTGCCCTCAAAGTGATGGAACAGGCCAAGGTGACATTCAATAAACAAACTTGACAAATATGAACACTCAGTTGTGGAGCACATTAATGTCATGCAAGTGCATAATTATCATGCACTTATATAGTCGTTGCAAGCAGTCAATGGCGCTAGTGCAGCACAGGGGCGCATTCTGGTGGTCAAACAACTTACTTCCGACCAAATTGCTTATGGTTCCTCAAGTGGAAAAGGTTTTAGCCAAAAGCCTGCATGAAAATCTTATCAAATGGCTAGCCCACTGACCAACGGTCACCATCCAAGTAGTGACCATGTTCTGCTAATAATGTTCCCCCAAATGAGCACTTTTTAGATAAACTAACTAACTGATAGCTTCCCTCGTCAGTGATAGCTTGAAAAAAATGTTTCGATTGCTGCTTGCTCAAGATTGAATCTTATTTGCAATGAAAGGCCATAATGGTTTGACAATAAAAAATGAGAAAGAGTATAAAATGAACAGATTGTGTCTTTATTACTATTCTTCACATCTTATGTTACAAACTCACAACAACATTAAATCTTTAAACTACAGTCTAATTAATACCTACACTAAAATCACAATTTTTATTGCTTCAAAACACATTTTTGGACGTAATGGATATGTGAACTATGAATTACACTGCTGCATCACATATTAAATAACCTACTCAGATCTCAACAATATCTGACTGACTAAAATTATCTTAAACTGATAAAATATACCGATAAAACTAGGTCTAATACAGATCAGTTAATCAAGGACGGAATTGATCTGTAACTTAGGCTTAATGGACGGACTTGTCTGATTGGGTTCATCTTACATCAGATCATAAAAGTTATTTTATTAATAAATAACTACAGTAACTTAATTATTTACAATAGATTCAACACAAATAATAACATGATTACATATTTAGTTGTGTCCAGAAATTGAGTATTCAATTTTTGTTGTTGATGTGTTGGTAAAATTGGACACAATTCTGGCAAAACCAGTGCCATTAACTTAAAAAAAATATTGCATTGTCATCTGGTTCTGATCTATATGTAAAGTTTCAGAACTATAGATTGCCGATAAATGGTCGAAATTTGAGTTGAAAGATTTCGCGGACAAACAAAAAAGCCGGTTAAGAAAAACGTTTTAAAAATATATAAAACTTGAAAAAATTGTTGCTGTGCTGTAGTGATGGGCTGATCGAATGATTTACAGAATCTATGATCCATTAATTTGATATTGCTAGATGAAACTTCTGTCGCTCTGCCATCTTGATCTGAATTACTTGCTGACTATTATTACTGAATACATTGTCACATTTTTAATATAATTACTAAAAAACGCCCTTGCATACATTTTCAAGTGCCAATACAATAGTTTAGTCACACCTATCAATACATGGAGGTTCTATTTCAAAGGTTAGTTCACATTTGAAGGAATCAAATGAATCCGATAATCAAATGGGGCATTCGATTCTGGATTTGGATGTCCCATCACTACTGTGCTGTTTGGTTGGACACAACTTGTTACACAACTCATCAAAACGACTTCTACATATTTCTGCTATTGTGACAAACAAATGGGATTTAAACAGAGACTCAGTATAACAAGCTGGAACAATCCTAATTGCTTTTGTTGAAGATAATTGTGCCGCACTTTGTGCATTACAATTGTAAAAATGATAATTTCATTACATTTCCAACAGAGTAATCAATTATTGCTGTAGAAATTTGAGTAACACTGAACATGGGTACTGTAAAGCTGATACCCACCGCTATTACCAATCTTGAATGAAATCACTCCGCAGTTGGGTTAAATACCACAGCTTATCAAACTGAAACTATTTGTTTGTAACAAATATAGCCTGCTATGGCGAGCAGAGAAACTATTGTATTATGGGCCCTCCTGACAAGTTCTAACTTGGACATTACCTCGACATATTGAAGTTGCCTTTTGAGCTCATGCCAGATGCCTCCTGCATGGTGGGATCAAGGTGTCCCTGGACGCCTTCCGCACTGAGAGTGTTGAATGGAAAGGTTCCCCTGGGCCATACTGTACAATTAGACTGTTGAAAAGCAACACCAGCCTGGTTGCCCATATTGCCAAACAATCCTGAACAATCATTCATCATCAATTCAAATAACATGCACTTCTTGTTGACTAAGAACAATCCTCAGAACTAAGAGTTCCTTGTGGTTTGCCTTGAAGGCTACAGTAATTCCAACATTTGCTGCCATATAGACATTGCGTCGTCACAGCCTTAGCATACAAAACAGCTCCACCTGCTGCAGAGCTTAGGTCTTACACACCGACTAGACTGATATTCCCTAAGGTTATTCCAAACGCTTCCAAAAACCTGTTTGCTCATTCTTAACAAGCAATGATCAGCTAAAAGTGCCACTTTTGAGACCAATTTTTTCTCACGGGTCAATACCACTTCATGAACGCCAGCGTTTAAAAAATTGTTTCATGATCTCTCGGATCTCTGACGACTGGGCTAGGCACCATGCCTTCGTTGTCATAAGCATATTCCAACGTGGAGTCCTCCTCAGGGCGGCGGGAGACGTGGGTGAATTCCGTGACGACAGAAGGCGCTGCAGTGTTGGAAGCTGAAGATGGAGGTTTGTGTCGGTTTTCAGCCAGGGCGTTGTTGTTAGCAATGGTCTGTAAAAGGAGTGTTCAGTATTAAATAAATCTTGAGAATGACAGTGAAATTGAATGTTCTTAGCACAAAATATGAAAAGATAAAAATAGCGAGTGAAAGTTATTGCATAGGGAGTTATGGTTGTTCTGCCAGGTGCAAGCACCAGCAGATAGCTCCTAACACAGGCTCAGGTTCAATCACTGCTCTAGACATGGCTGCAACCTCTCCAAAGACCCTGGCATGTGGAAATTTCTGGAACTGTTTGGCACATTACTTCAGACTGGGTTCTCATTCCTGCCTGCTAGCTGGTCCTGTATGCCTGCAGTTCCCATTGCCAGACCTTTTCCTTGAATAGGTTGCTTTCCAGGATATTTTGGCTGTACCAAGCCACTGCATTCCACTTTGACTTGCTCCTGAGCATCCTGGTCAACCATCTCCTGGGAGTACTGGTCATTTCTAGCTCCCTTGTAACCTACCAATGCTCTCTCTCCCACTTGTTGCATACCAAGGCTGTGTGTTGAGCACTGTCCTCTTCATTGGTGCTGTGCAGGTATCCTGGAGTTTCTACAATATGCATTTTATGAAGTTAATGAGAGAACAGGATCTTCTTCCCTTCGCTCATAGATCATTTTCCTCTCCCTTGCAAGTATATGTATTGGCATCACTCCTACCCGAAGGGGCACAGCTCTTTCTGATAGTGTCTTATAGACGTTCACGATGCAAAACACCACTTTTCTTTGCACTTTGAGCATCCGTTTTTGATGGCATTTGACATTCAGAGTGTCAGCCCATACTTCTGCCCCATATAGCAGGATGGAGGGTACACCTGACATTCTACTGATGGACTAGGTCTTTGAATGTTTGACATCAGTCAACTCAGGGCTGCAGTTGTCTTTGCAG
Source organism: Cyrtorhinus lividipennis (assembly GCA_019603395.1). Classification (NCBI taxonomy): domain Eukaryota; kingdom Metazoa; phylum Arthropoda; class Insecta; order Hemiptera; family Miridae; genus Cyrtorhinus; species Cyrtorhinus lividipennis. The sequence continues at coordinate 2,024,748 of CM034009.1, forward strand.
CCTTGGCTGCTGTCATCCTTATGCACTCCCCAATGGTTGTCTTGGTGTCCAGTATTAGTCCCAAGTACCTGACTACTAGTTTTGTTTCCACCTCTCATTTGCACGATATTTGGGATGCGTTTTTGTCTGAACAGTACCACCTCTCTATTGGCAGTGGCTAGCAAAAGACTGTGTCCATCCATCCATGCTCCCACTCTGGACACGGTCTTTTTCAGGTAAGATTAAAGCCACCAAATCATCAGCATATCCAACCAAGTTTCCTCTGGGAGGTCTGCCCTTAAATATTGTATTATGCCTTGATTCAGTCTTGGGACTCATAAAACGTCAATGGTGTATTTTGCTTGATGTAGGAGCTTTGACTCAGGTAGAGAAATGGTACATTGGTACATGACTAAATGGAGCAACAAGTTATACTCACGTTCAAAGATGACATCTTCTTCTCCATCATGTCCTGCTCCCTTTTGATCATCCGACGGTGTCTTAACCAAATGAAACCACCAACGACAATCAACGCAATCAGGAGGAGGACTGACAAACTGAGGGAGACTGCAACGAGACTCCTCAAGTTTTCGATGGTATCTAAATAGAGAAAAATTGAGTTTAGAGCAGAAAAATAGAGTTACTTGTCGCGGTAATGTGAATGATCTGTGCTCATACTGTAAGATTTGTAGAGGAATGCGAGCTTACCTTGCATATCTCGAGATGATTTGTCAGCATCTGCCATCACATAGTGCTTGATTTTGTCGTGAATGAAATCTACAAAAAATTAATTATAGATCAACAGCCAACATTCAATACCAATATGCGCTTGTATTATTATTTATATATTTTTAAACAATTGAATTCAACAAACCTTGGCATTGCGACTCGCAGATCTCTTGATCGTAGTTGTTTCCTTCGACGCAAACATGCTCACAAGGCTCGCAGCTGGGGCCATGGGATGAGCAGTATTCGTAGTCCTGACACTTGCCAGGTAGGAGTTTGGTGCTTTCTCCGCACTTTTTGGTGAGCGTCAGCCCGCCAACGAACGCCGCTGCTCCCAACGGCAACATGTCAGACCTCTGGAAAGATTTGATAGTAATATGCTGTGATTGAATTGAAATAGGTTGTAGATTGAACTACTAGCTACCAGTAAGCCAGTAAAAGCGTCAATAAGAAGAATTATCCGCTGCATGTAAACCAGGAGTAAGATCAGCCTGTGAAGCGAGGAGCCAGGAGTGTGATCAGCTACTTGTTAGGTGCCAGTATGCTAGTGATTCCATAAGGTTCCAGTAAAAATGGTCAAGACAGGCCCGTGAAACACAGATTTTTGGGGACCGATGCGTCATTTAAACAAGAATGCCTGAATGACTACCTAAAACATTGCTGCAAGGAATACGTACAACAGAAAGCTCACAGCAACCCCATCAAGTGTTGACTGATGGAGAAGGAACTCTCTGACAGGAACCAGGAACCAGGTGATGAACGCCGTGGTACGTACATCGCGTTTCTACAAGAGATCTTCCAACTTTTGTGAAACTGGCAACCAAACCCGTCCACACGTTCAACTTCTACCCCTACTGGGAATTCACTGGTGTGAGGGTTGGTGTTGTTGATGGTCGTCAAGGGAGATCCAATTAATCGTCAAAGGGGCGGGAGGGCGTTGTACGAGGTACCGCGATTTTCTGAGAAATCCACGGAATGGCGTGGGTGGTGGGGGTAGTCGAGGCGATTCCGTGCTTTGCATCGAATCCTCGAAAAGCGAGATCCGTATCGAAATTAGAAGAAAAAATCTGCAAATTCTTACACACGGATTGGTTATTCCTCGTATGGGGGAAACAGTGAGTGTGGCGGGTCCCAGACCCATTCCAATCGATTCAGGGTCCAAAATTTAGTGGAATATGATACCCCACACGCCTAGGCACCAGAAATCCTGACACATACAAAATGGGTGGATACATACCCATTTTGACCCATAACTTCTTCCGGTGGGTGCCAATCGTTCTGGGACACACATCATTGAATTCAGCGTCCAAAATTTAGTGGAAAATGATACCCCACACGCCTAGGTAGCAGAAATCCCGAAAACACATAATCAAATTGGGTAATAAATACCCAATTTGACCCATAACTTCTTCCAGTGGGTGCCAATCGTTCTGGGACCCATTTTATTGGATTCAGCGTCCAAAATTTAGTGGAAAATGACACCCTACTCGCCTAGGTTGCAGAAATCCCGAAAACACATATTCAAAATGGGTAATAAATACCCAATTTGACCCATTACTTCTTCAAGTGGGTGCCAATCGTTCTGGGACCCATTTTATTGGATTCAGCGTCCAAAATTTAGTGGAAAATTACACCCCACACGCCTAAATCACCCAAAATCTCGAAAATCCATTTTTCAAAAAACACATTTTGACCCCTACCCCGCCCAAATTTCTTTTTTTAGGCTAGGCATAGTTAAATTTAGGTTTTTATCCAGGCAGGGGAGGAATATCCTAGTACTCGCCCTACCTACAGCGTTTTAGCAAAGGACTCCTTCGCAGGACTGTGGAGCACAAAGAAAAGGGTGAAGAATAAACTGGAGTGGAGGACACAGGTGGGGTGTTTTCCTATTTAGGTACCCCTACAAAATGCCTGTACGTTCAGTGAAGCCCAGTAATGTGGCGAGTAAGTGCCGCCACCACCACATTAAGCACTAAGCCCCAACAGCTCCACAGCCACCCCCACCCTAAAGCTCATTACATGCCAATGATGGAAGACCGCAAGCAGAAGAGGCGCGTTAGTACGGAGGCCTAGCAGAGCAAAAGATTGAAGTAAAAGACCCCTTGGAAAACCCGGCACCTCCACGAGATCCACCCTGGGCTGCCACAGGCAGGCGGACGCCGGAAGAGGGTGGGGTACCTGATATGCGGGGAAGCCATGGAGCCATAGAGCGGGGCTCCCAGATGATCTAGCGCAAAGAAAAGAAATAGGGAAAACACGACTGGGATAGACTGTAATGGGCCACATGGCCTCAGGAACAGTCTAGCGCAGGTATATCAGGACGGCGGACGGCGTACGGCGGACGGACATTGACCTTTTTTGATCAGGACATCATCATGAAACGTCCAGAAAAAAATTTTGAGCCGAATCGGAGAGGTTGACCATTATCATGAAAACATAGGTTGATTATTCAAGGAATAACCAACCAAAATGGCTACCTTTGTAATTAATGTTGGGCCTAATACACACTAAAATGTTGAATGATTTGGTAATAAGCGTGCGAGATTTTGGGAAAACTAGGTGTGTGGTGTCATTTTCAGCTAAATTTTGGACGCCTAATCGATTCAGATAGGTTTTATTTCGACTTTCAAACTCCAGAAGTTGTTACTAATAATTCGAGGAGGAAAATGGCTCCCATTACATAAATTTTGGACCTAAAACACACCATGTTGAATGATTTGGTAGTAAGCGTGCGAGATTTCGGGAGAACTAGGTAATGTGGTGTCATTTTCAGGTAAGTGTTGGACGCTGAGTCGATTCAGATGGGTTTTAGATCGACTTTTACTTTCTAGAAGTGGTACTTTAGGGTTGAGAAGGGAAATGGCTACTTTTAGACAATTTTGGAACCCAAATTACTCCAAAACTTTTTTGGGCGTGCAAAATTTTGGGAGAACTAGGCGTGCGTGGAATTATTTTCAACCAAATTTCGACGCTGAGTCGATTCAGATGGGTTTTAGATCGACTTTCACACTCTAGAAGAGGTTACTTATGGGTTGAGAACTAAGATGGCTAACTTAAAACAATTTTTTAACATAAATTACTCCAAAATGTTGAATGATTTGGTAATAAGCGCGCGAGATTTCGGGAGAACCAAATATGTGGTGTCATTTTCAGCTAAATTTTGGACGCTGAATCGATTCAGAAGGGTTTTAGATCGACTTTTACAATCCAGAAGTGGTTAATTATAGGTCGAGAAGGAAAATGGCTACCTTTGAACAACTTTTGGATGTAAAATACTCCAAAATGTAGACTGATTAGGATGTGGGCGTGCAAGATTTAGAGAGATCTAGGCGTGTTTGGTACCATTTTCAACCAAATTTTGGACGCTGAATTGATTCAGATGGCTCTTGGATCGACATTCACACTCTAGAAGTGGATAATTATGGTGTGGTGCACAAAATACCCCATAAAATCGTTCTTTTTATAACGAGGAATGTCACTAATCATAGAAAAATACCAACAAACCCAAATAAAAACTCCTTGTTTATTTCAGAAACATATAGAAAACGTTGAAATCATGCAATTTGATGCGAGATTATCTTCAATTTAAATTTGAATTGAGTTTTAGTTACTGAATAGAACTAATTTGTTGCCAATTGAATTTCCTTGTTTCACTGATAGAAAATAAATCGTCAATAAATTTCAATTACAAAATTACAGGTTAATTATCTTTCTATGGATTTCTCATTAATTACGTCGTAGTTGTATTGTTGATGACGAAAATTCGGCTTGAAAAAAAAAAAAAAAAAAAAAAAAAAAGATGCGATAACAAATAAGAAATTTTGTTTAATGACACTTTTTGCCAATGCTACTATTAGAAATAGGGCCACGAAATGGAACTTTATTTGTATTTACTCCATTTTTGTTTGTTCGTGATGATTCCAATGAAACCGAACATTTTCAACTTTTTCTTGGTGACGACCAATGATAGATTCACCTTAAAGTGAAATATTCGAGTAATTAATTCGAATTAAGGTCGAACTGAGTCAACTTTTTCTGTTTCAGGTTTTTTTTTTTTTATACAACAGAACTTATGGAATATATATAAATTATTTTGTGTTAGTGAGTGACGCTGGTTATTATATTTACCGATGATTACACGGCTTTTTCTCAGGTGACTTGACATTAGGAATCTGGTTGGTATGGTTGACACGCCTATAGTGTAAATGCAGCGTTTGATTGGAAAAATCAGGCAATTCGGCGGTTTAATTTATAAGATTTGAAATTTCGTTGAAGCTTACTCGCAATGAAAAGTCGATTGATGCGGAAGGTGTCCAAAAAAAGCGTCCAAACTCGTCGTAAAATATCACTTTTCAACCCAAAACATCGTTCCGTGTCGTAGCACCTGTGGACGGTGAGGCGAAGGGAGAGCGGAGGCCAGGTATGCGGTGAGTCAGACAGGTGAGTGGCGCGGTGGGGGCGGTTGCCTTGGCGACGGGGACGAAAGACGGCGCCCGGGAACCGGTTCCATTGGGAGAAATCCCGCTTCGACGGCGAAAGGAGAAGGGATCCCGCAAAGTCGAAGAGAAAAAGCGAAAAGGTGGAGTTCTGAGGAGGAACGTCTCAGTGGGGAGTCCCACAGATAATCCCGCTGGTGTCTAAGTGAAAGAGTGGGATCCCGCAAAGTCAAAGAAAAAAAGCGAAAAGGTGGAGTTCCGAGGAAGAACGTCCCAGTGAGGAGTCCCTCAGATAATCCCGCTGTTGTCTAGGTAAAAGAGTGGGATCCCGCAAAGTCGAAGAAAAAACACAGGCGTTGGTTATTCGTCAGACCAGGCGCATGGAAACTTATTTAAAAACATAGGGGGAAAGCGAAAAGGTGGAGTTCTGAGGAAGAACGTCACTGTGGGGAGTCCCACAGATAATCCCGCTGGTGTCTAGGTGAAAGAGTGGGATCCCGCAAAGTCGAAGAAAAAACACAGGGGTTGGTTATTCGTCAGACCAGGCGCATGGAAACTTATTTAAAAACATGGGGGAAAAGCGAAAAGGTGGAGTTCTGAGGATGAACGTCTCAGTGGGGAGTCCCACAGATAATCCCGCTGTTGTCTAGGTAAAAGAGTGGGATCCCGCAAAGTCAAAGAAAAAACACAGGGGTTGGTTATTCGTCTGACCAGGCGCATGGAAACTTATTTAAAAACATAGGGGGAAAGCGAAAAGGTGGAGTTCTGAGGAAGAACGTCTCAGTGGGGAGTCCCACAGGTAATCTCGCTGATGTCTAGGTAAAAGAGTGGGATCCCACACTGCCGACAATTCAGCCACATTTACTGCGCGGGAGTCTCCTTATTGGAAACCCATTTTGAAAATCTCATTACTTCATATAAACGAAAATGACCGTCCGCCCTACGTTTTCCCTCCATTTTTGGCTTCAAGTAGAAATGTTTTTAAAATTTTAAAATTTAGGTCAGGGTCCTCTATTTTGCAACCATTGCAGCCCTAAAGGCCCGAATCTGTGGTGGATACGGGTGAAAAAGGTGCAAATTCTTTCATAGGGGTTGGTTCCTCGGACCAGGAGCATGAAGAGGCTCATACCAATCGATTCAGAGTCCAAAAATTAGTAGAAAAGGACACCCCTCAAGCATAGGTACCAGAAATCTCGAAAATCCACACTCCAAATTGGTTGATAGATGACCTGTTACGACCCATAACCTGTACCAATCGTTCCGGTACTCGTCTCATTGAATACAGCGTCCAAAATTTAGTCGAAAATGACACCCCAAACGCCTAGATTTCCAAAAATCTCGAAAAGCCATCACCAAATTTGGTTCGATCGGGGTGAAAAGTTTCGAGGACCAACTAGAGCCGGAAACGGGCCCCTGACGAAAATTTCAGATTTTTATAAAATGTTCTACTACCAAAATCGATTTGGACGGCGGACGGAAATTTGCTTATTTTTATTCAGATAACTTGAAACGCCCAGAGAAAATTTTGGGCCGAATTGGAGAGATTGACTTATTGCATGAAAACATAGGTGGATTATTCAAGGAATTACCAACCAAAATTTGTTTTCAAAAAATATATTTTCAGAAAGTTCGGGGATCTAGGCCTGTAGGCCTACAGAGTGTTCGAAATGCACATTTTGATCACATATTATGACATTGATCGACAGTTAGCGCTGGAATCAACATTATGTCTTTCATTGTTTGACTCAGGACATAGAATACGATATTTATTCTTGGTTCAATTTTAATAAAACTTCATTATATTTTTCCAGATTGTTTGATTTTAAACATAAGAGCGATGTTTCTTCAAAATCGCAGCTTTTCTCGCTGAAGGATGTAATCTTTGGAGGTCCATTAAAGCTATCTATCTGAGGGGTCGTAAACCTCTGAACCATTATATCAATCGATTCAATATTTAGTTTTCGAAAATCCCATAAAAAAAAAATTAAAAAAATGTGCAAAGTTAGCCTCAAGCACCTCTCAAAATGTCTCAAATGTGTAGGCAACACGATTATAAATACTGAATGTTGTGTTTGCAGTAATTCGCTACATTTTGCAAATTTTTGCTAAAATTTCGGTAATTGGTGAAAGTAATTACTGAATGACTCGGAAGTTGTTCCATTTTAGCATAGAGATCATATAAATCACGCTCTTTTAAGTAAAACTTCATTATTTAGTAACATTTTTTAAATGAACTTTCAGATAACGAAATGTTCTGATTACTCCGTTTTTCCCTTTATTTTACCTTTGGCGGTCTAACAATGTTGATTCTAGCTGAAAATTGTGATAATATTATAAAAAAATTCATTTTGGAGAAGACACAATTAGGAATACGATGGTGAACAGTGTCACCTTCACGTTGGCGCCATTTGGTTTTGAGTTGGCTCATCATGGAGTTGCAGTTTTGGACTATGAACTATTGTGAAATTGGTGGGAAATGAAGTAGAATCGTTTATTCCAGTGATAGAAGCGGAAATCTTTTCCATTTCTGCGGTCTCAGGCGGATATTAGGGCGAGACTGAGTTGTTCCACTTTCCCGCTAGGTGTCTCTTCAGTTGACATTCGAGGTATGACCAGCGTTTCTTGATCGCCACACGCGGATTCCATCGAAATATCGTTTGGTGTGTCTCTTAATCCAAAAAACTTATCTCTGTAGGTAGCCAGGGTGTTTTTAAACCTTCCAAGTACAATAATCCACACGCAAAAGGCTTTTTGTCAGACGCCTGTGTCACAATGGTCTTTCTACGGCCACTTTTGCTCAGAGCTGTGTATCACAGCTGGTATAAAACAATAATTCAATTTTTCATTCCTAGAAATTCATTGAGAAAATTCACTGTTAGCCCATCAAAGCAAGAACTCACATTAGCTTATGCAATACTCATAAATCATTGAAATCATCACGTAAATAATTTTTTCTCCATTGTTCCTCGTTTTTGGTTGGTTATTCCTTGAAGCTTTACAAAACTTATCATTTTCTACTAAATTTTGAATGCTGAATCCAGTGAGACGGGTCCCAGAACGATTGGTGTCCATCGGAAGAGGTTATGCGTCAAAACGGGTATATAACCACCCATTTAGAAGTGTATTTCGAGAATTCTGGTACATAGGCGTGTGGGGTATCATTTTCCACTAAATTTTAGATGCTGAATCGATTGAAATGAGTTTTCATGCTCCTGGTCTGAGGAATAACCAACCCCTGTGAAATAATTTGCAATGTTTCTGGCTTTCTTCCTAGAATTATAGCGTTAGTCCAGCCCAAAAACGCCTTTTCAGGCCCATTTGGACGTCGGTAAACGTCCTTTTTCTTAGTTTGCCTGCTGTAACAGCTCCAATACATGTCAAAACTCACCTAAAGCTCGCTATTCTCCTCTCTTTTTTGCTTACTCAGGCAAAATTTTACCTAGTTGATTGGAGCAAAGTCCTACTGACCCCCTCCCATCCATTTGGCTCACTATTATTCGGGTCAAAGTTATAGGAAATCATTTAAAAGGTATTTTAATCAGTTAGCCAGTTCATTTGTGGATCATTTTTCGACTTTTCCAGCCTGTTTTCTATGTATGTAATGTAATTTATGGTATACGAGGTGTCTCACGAGTTGTTCCCTCCCTCCTGAAATATTCCAAATGGGAGTAAACAAAAAATTTCTATTTTATTAAACGTTTTCTTTATTTGAACAAAAACCCTACAAACCTGTGAAATTTTATGTGCAAATACAAGTACATGCGCTAAAAAATGATGATTTTTCACCAGAAATAAGGCGATTTCGGTCATTATTCCGGAAAAATTAAGTCGAATCAAGAAACGGACAGTATCACGTGAATCAGCGTTGAAAAACAATTAAAATTCATGTGCCACACAATAGAGCTCACCATCGTCCACTATTTGACATATTCGGGGTTGCGCAACTTTGCGTGCTCGCTGAACCCAATTGCGCGCAATAAGAAAAATTGGTTGAGAAAAAAATTTTAAATAAAATTCTATGAAGAATTTGAATCTAATAAAATAAAATGAATAATAAAAAATTGTGATGGTATTAATTGTACGTAGAAGCGGCTCATTTGGAAAAAACGATTGATTTTTCACATTTTAAGTCGAAAAGTGAGAGAAAAAATCTTTTAGTCTCACCACGAGCCTCGTATGAATCATCTTATTGAAGCGTTGCCACCAGGTGATGATCGATATCCTAGAATGAAACTTGGAACCCCTTTTAGTGCTTTATAAGTTTAGTGTTGTGAAAAAGCTCACAGCGGGAACGTTTGACGAGTAAGGCTTATATTGGTTTGTTCTTATTATTTTTGATGTTTTTCAGCAGCGGTAGGCTATTATCGAGTTTTTATTTTCACTTTTGGTGACTATAATTTGAGGCGTTTGCTATCAAAACCAGCTCATTCCATTTTTGGAAATTTTACAGGAGACACAAAAAACTTCTCACGTCCAGAGTTCTGAAGCTAAATTTTTTTTTTTTAATTTTTAATTGTAGGTATAACCGCCTAGAATTTGATTAGTTTTTCATTTTCATTACAGGTTAATTACCTTGGGCGTAATTACACTAATTAGGTTGGAATGAGCTGATTTTGATGCAAAAACACGATTTTTCATGCTTTTTTCAATTTTTTTGTTAAATTAAGTTGTGTGAAATTGGTTTTTTTCCAGTTTACCAGTTAATATTTGTGTCTTTACGAGTTTTAAATAAAATGACACCCACTAAAATTTTTCAAATGATCTGAAATTTCACAGTTGAGACATAAACTTTGGTACAATGTGAAAAAGGTCATAAATTGCAACGCCAAATGGAACAGAATGTTTTTTATTAATATTTATCAAAGAAAAATAACATTGTAAATAAAATTGAATGATATTGTAATTGATGAAAATAGTTATCTGCAAGGTGGTTGTAAGCGCTCCTGGTGGGAGGTGGCAAAAGCTTGGAATGAGCTGGTTTTGATCCAGAGGCCAAACCTTTTCATATAGTTTTGGGTTGGAATGAGGTGGATTTGAGCTATATCCCTTCAATCAGGTTATGAAGGACCCTCTAAACCTTCAAAATATGCAAAAAAGTGAATTTCAGAAAAATATGGAATGAGCTGGTTTTGATAGCAAACGCCTCATTTGAGGAATAGAGAAATATTGCAACGATTAACAGCGATTTTGCAGCGATAGGCGTGTGGGGTGTCGTTTTCCAAAATGGTTTTGGACGATGAGCTTGGTTATGAATTGTCTATAATTGTACCGGTCAAAAACGTATAAGTTAGCTTGCAAGCCCGTGAAGCTGTAGCGTAGTCAATAGAAATATTTAATCTCTTCGTAACAACGTAGCACCAAATTGCAATTTCGAAGCATCTGCAGGTACCCAGGAGTAACCAGCTGTCCCTTTCCAGAGCTCATATGTGACCTACCGAATCCCACAAAACGGCATCTTTTCCCATTCGGTTTTTTAATATTACGAAGTTGGTGGATGTGGTCGGTTGTAGAGGGGAGGGGAAAAAAAGTTTTTACTGCTATTGCTCTACGAGACCTCACCAGATGGGGTCGGCCACTTCCAGGTTACGCCGATCAAATAGGAAGAACCGAAGTCAGTTTTATTTGGCAGGAAAACCCCCACGTAGGTACGGTGTTCGAATACGTCGTGGATATGTATTTATTTTTATTTTTTGAAACGAGTGTCGTCAAGTTGTATGCTCTTTGAAGCGAGAAGAGACGTCAAAATGATCAGGAGCGCGGTCTGAGCCTCAGCAGATGTCAATAAGACGAACGATCCCCTAAACGTATTGTAACGATTTATGTTCTTAGTAAATAATTTATTAACAATCGTTCACTAGAATACACTTTCCACATTCGTAACAATTGTTCACTTGAATACACTGTTCACATTCGCGCACTTACACAATGACAGAATCACAATACACGGTTGTAACGCGGTTGTCGCACTATTTATAATGCGGCACGGCACAATTTATAACCCGAAGGGTCTATATCCGGACTCTGAGTTGAACTGAATTCCGCGGCGTTCCTGGGTCTCTTTATACTCGCTGCCTCTTGGTCGAGTACCTTCTAGAACGTTCCCTGGTTCCGGGAACTCGACGTGTTGTCTTGAGGGAACGGGGAGGTTCCCGAATGTTCGAGACCCTTAATCCTCCACAGGTCGTTGACCTTGCGACGCCAGCAGCCCATTTGACCGGCGCAGGTGCGAGCTCGCAACAGTATCAACCAACAAATGAGCAATATTCCAGTCCTTTATAGTGATTGAGCGGCTAAAAGGCAGCCTGAGGATGCCCAAAGCTTATCCTCAACAAATAAATTGAGGAACTTTTTCACGGTAGATAAAAAACGCTGCAAATTCTTTCAAAGGGTTATTCCTCGGGCCACGAATATGGAGAAAATGGGGGGAAATGGTGATTGTGGAATGCCCCAGACTCATTTCAATCAATTCAGCGTCCAAAATTTAGCGCAAAATGATTCCCCAAACGCCTATGTACCCTAAAATCCCGAAAACTCACATTCGAAATAGGTAAGTAGGTACCCATAGCGGGTGCAAATCGACCTGGGACCAGTTTCAATGAATTAAGCGTCCAAAATTTAGTGGAAAATGATGCCTCACACGCCTAAATTTCAAAAGAAAAAATCCACAGAAATCTCAAAAATTCACAATTAAAAACATTTATCCGTTTTCAGTTTGGTAGAAAATTTTGCCAAAACTCTGAAATTATAGCCAGGGATTTCTTTCTGGCTGCTTTGGTTGGTCTTCAAACCTTTTAGTCCAATTGGACCAAATTTAGCGGGGAGTAGGGGTCCAAATGCGACATTGAATCAATTAGGATGAATCTTGGATCTATTTCCACATATGAGGATCCCTAAAATTCCCCAAAATGCCATAAATACTTTTGTTTTCTCGTTGGTAATTTGAAAATTCGAGCATCTTGGGTCACTTTCCATTATATTCTGTACGTGCAACTAATTCAGATGGATTTCAAATAGGCTCTTTGGTACGAAATGGTCAAAGAAATGTTGCCCAATTGTGTCTAACCGCATGATATCAGAATAAGGTAGTTATAGGTACATATAATGTACACCAAAAACATTTATTTTTTCCCAATTGAGGAAGATTCACTTAGAATAAACCATTCTTCACTCTAAATTGAGCAATCATCGTCCTCCCTCAAAACGACTAATCTTAAAAGGTACTCTTTTTAGAGGACCATCAATTATGAGGAACTTGATGGCTTTTCACTTTTATTCTGAACACTTGAGGCTCAGTGTAGCTATTAGAAGGGCTTCACGCTTGACAAACGAAAGACATTGAGCTTGTCCACAACCAGCAAATCAAGGATCTCTCAGCCCTTTTTATAGATTGAGTGTAATAAATTACCGTGAGGCACTTTTCTATAAGTACTAAAAAAAATTAAAAAATTAAACTCTTACCTTGAATAAGCGACGAAGAAAGTCACCACTCGGCTGTACTGAAGAAATGCTGAATACAACAGCAATGATTTGAGCCCAACCATCGCTACAAGCTTAACAGCCATTCTAAACAAATCAAAAATGCAGTAAATTCTTTCACAGAGGTTGGTTATTCCTCGGAATAGGAGTAAGGAGACTCATTCCAGTCGATTGAGCGTCCAAAATTTAGTAGAAAATAATACCCCACACGCCTAAATCGGCAAAAATCTCAAAAATCAATTATTCGAAATACACAATTTTGCCCCCTACTCCCCCAAAATTTGGTCCGATCGGGCTGAAAATGTTCAAGAACCAACTACAGCCAAAAACGGGTCCTTAAACAAAATTTCAAATTTTTAAAAAATGTTCTACTACCAAAATTGGCGTGGACGGCGGACGGACATTTACGAATTTTGACCAGGACACCTTAAGAAGCCCCCAAAAAAGTGTTAGGGCTAATCGGAGAGAGAGATTATTCAAGGAATAACCAACGAAAATATCCAAAAAATGTTTATTCGTGCTATAATTTTTCACAGGATGGTTCACGAAAGGAATTGCCCGCCTGGGGTGAAGTTAGTTCTGGAACTGGCGCTGACGACTGAGTTTTACCTGGTTTCTCAAGCCGGCCCTTCAGCCTGGGTGGTGGGCACAAGGCGTGGTAAGTTACGTGAAATGTTATTTAAATCGTAAATTCATAGCGGGAAACTACTTTGTACAATACCTTGGACAACTTTACGATAGAACAAACATCTATGTTGTGAACTGAACTGCGCGTACCTCGGTCCCTTTTTATGCTGGCTCCCTTGGCCGAGAACCTTCTCGAGTCTTCCCTGGTTCTGGGAACTCTATGTGTTGTCTCGAGCAAACAGGAAGGTTCCAGCCAATTCCATAAGATGCACAAATGTTTGAGAGTGACCCTTAGCCCTTCACGGGTCATTGACCTTGTAATGCTGGTGGCCCAGGAGACTGGTGCAGGTGTAATCTCACAACAATACCTACCTAACTGTCACGGCAATTTATCTCTTAAGGATAAAATCAACAAAAAAGTACCTACATACTGTAAAATAGGATTAATAGAAGCGATTTTAGAAAATTTAACCTGATGATTCAACTTTCAAGCCCTGTGATGTCACCAGGCGGTGTTTAATCACAAATCCATCCCCCTTTGTAATGTTTCAATTTCCATCCCTTCTTGCTCATTTTTGCTCAATCACAAACTCATTATAAATCATGTTGTGTCCTTTCTGTTTTCAAACAATCATGTAAGTATGAACAATAGTTTCCTAAAAAATCACTGAGCCAATTTACAATTGATAACAAAAACGTGACATAGGCAACCATCAGCATACACGTGGTCATTGCACAAATTGATCATGGAGAAAAACCGCAGTAAGAACAAACGATCAAGTGTAAGCCCCCAGGCTTGCTGCCTCCAGAATGCGCGCGCAGCTCCTGCCTGGACGTCGCATTTAGAGAGGCCCAGCGACGCACTCGTTCCAAAGGCATCCAACCAGGCAGTCGTCGTCGAGGCGCCCCTTGGGGCCAAGGTGCCCAACATGTTGGAGTATATATTTTTGTAACCCTGTCGTGCAAGAGATTTCTCACTCAGTCCATCCTGGCTTTGTCCTGTGCTCGCTCTGATGTGAACTCTTCTACTGTGCTGAAGTCGACCGAAGCTGTAATATTGTGTTCCCCATGAGATAAAGGACTCAAGTTAATAAGCCTTGCTGTGTACCTGCGGGACAGCATGCCCCCTCCTGTTTTCCTTCAACGTCGACGCCGTTTTCGTCAGCTGGTATCGTTGCACTTGTTCATTAAATTGTATTTCATGTACATCATAATTTCATGTCACTTGTATTAATTGTATTTTATGCTCCACATGTTGTCTAATTTACTTTGTCGAATTACTTTGTCTTGTATCAATTCTAGCCCAGGTTGAGGCATATTTTCCTTTGCAACGAGTCCTTGTTTTTAATTATAATTCATTTTGTTTCAATGTATTTTATGTTCATCCTTGGTATCCCTAGTTGCTCAGTCGTAAGTCTTGGACTTACATCCCGTATCCTCTCGCTAGGTCCTTTCCAAATTCTCCGAAGAAACCCGCATTAAATGATAGTAAATTCATAACAGATTTTAATTCGAGAGAGGCTTACACAAGTCAGATATCTCATCAAAACACAGTTCATCCGAAGATAATAAGCCTTGCCTTGGATAACTGCAAACCTGATCACAAGTGTTAGGAATTACCACTAAAAAGATCTCAAAAACGTTGCAAATTCTGGTTGGTCATTCTTTGGAGCATGGAGACTAATTCCAATCGATTTGGCGTCCAAAATTTAGTCGAAAATGATACCCCACACGCTTAGGTACCAGAAAACTTGAAATGCACATCAAAATGGGTAGTTGGGTACCCATTTTGACCCATAACCTCTTCCAGTGGGCGCCAATCGTTCCAGGACCCGTCTCATAGGATTCAGCATCCAAAATTTAGTCGAAAATGATACCCCACACGCCAAAAATCTTCAGATCGCAAAAATCTCAAGAACCAATTTTTCAAAAAACATTATAACCACTATCTTACCTTCCCAATTTTGGTCTGATCGGGCTGAAAAGTTAGAATGACCAACTGGTGCGGTATCATTTTTGACTCACTATTGAACGCAGAATCCAATGAGGTGGGACCTGGAACGATTGGCACCCACCGGAAGAGGTTATGGGACTAAATGGCTACCTACCTACCTATCTTGAAAGTAAGTTTTCATGATTTCTTGTACCTAGTCGTGTGGGGTGTCATTTTCCACTAAATTGTGGACGCTGAATTCAATGAAAAGGGTCCCAGCACGATTGGCACCCTCTGGAAGGGGTTATGGGACTAAATGGCTACCTACGCACCCATCCTGAAAGTAAGTTTTCAAGATTTTTTGTTTCTAGGCGTGTGGGGTATCATTTTCCACTAAATTTTGGACCCTGAATCGATTAGAATGAGTTTGGGACACTCCACACTCACCGTTTCCTCCATTTTCTCAATGCTTCTTGTCCTAGGAATAACTAACTCCTGTGATTCCTTATCAGTAAGGTGCCTTCCAGCTACTGCAGGCTACATTCTTGCACTCAGCATGGAACAGGGAACATTTCACTTGAGTTTCGATCTATGTCCTGGCCTGTACTTTGTCTATTATGACAACCCTAACCTAGCAGGACAGCATAGCTGATAAGCACATTTAATTAAATTTCAGGGGATAACTTCCGCGTCTGCATCGGTCAATTCCACACTTGCTCGTGTCCAGCATTTCGAGGGACACAGGACATCTGCATCCACCTAGCCTGGATCCTCTTGAGGAAACTAGGCTTATCCACGATGAGCCCTCTGTCTTATCAGGTAATGAAAATTTAATTGAATTTAAATTCACGTCTCAACTAATTCGATTGTGAAATGTTGGAATGACTTTTAAAATGGCGTTAGTTGGGCATGAGCGAGCGGCAGCTGCAAGACGTTTTGTGTCCTCGGCCCAAGGAGAAGAGGATCAAGAAACCTCGGGTGTCTTCAGATGTGCTGAGACCAGTCAAGAGAAAGGTTGTTGCGAAAGGCGACAAGTGCCCAATTTGTCTCGACGAATTATTGTCAACTGCCCAGTCTTATAGTAAGTGAATCATGAGGTTTGAGTTTTGTAGGTGAAAGGAAACTTGTACAGGGTGTCCCATGAGTCGCACTTTTTGACCTAAAATGTGAGAAATAAATCTCTCCCAGAGTTTTGCAACTCACATTTGATGGCTAAGGTGGCAATTTTTCTGGTCTGAAAAGGGTGATATTGGCTGAAGGTGTCTCTCCTGTGGGTAAAATGGCTACTAGCTCAGCTGCTCATAAGCCATTCATTGTCTCTGAGGATGCTTCAAGCATTCAGGCAAACAGCATTCATGGACATATATGGCCATGTATCTCCTCTCTGACTGCCTGGATTTGAAGTACCTAGTTTGAAGTACCCTCTTTTCCCCAGGTGTAGCACTTTATTGTTAACACTTTCAGTGCAGAAAGTGTCTGGAAGTCCTACCTATCCTTTGCCAAAGGCAAAGGCATCCAGGGACACCCTGTGTGTCATTTTGTCTCTCTGACAGTAGAGATGTAATGCCCTACCACTTCTCCTACAGGGTTATTAATATAAGTCATTGGCTTCAGTATGAGACCACCTCTCAAACAAGCATGGAGGATGTAGCTTCGCCCATTAGCCCTGAAAATATCCCTGATTAATAAAAACCTCTCAGGGTGGTATGGTGACACGTTTTGCGCACTGAACATGCTAACTGAGTGGTTTCCTGGGTATTTGTTACCCATAATCTATCCCTTGTGGTAAGGGATGCTTTCTCAGATTTCTCAGCAATCAGATGCTTCTTATCTCTTCATTGCTTTCATCTTATATTCCCCACTTAAGAGGCATTCACTTTTGTCTATTACATAATAAATTATTTTCATTGAACGTACAAACCATACTCATTATAGTTTTATATTCATCTGGTAGTACATTTTTCAGGACTCAGAGCAAAATGACTTAGACATTAGCATCCTTTTCAATCTTGTCTTTGGCCGGAACTCAGGATAATTTCTACTGCAAATCTCAAGGGCACGTTATGTCTATATTTGAAAATGTCTTCTTGAATTTCCTCAGATATTGTTCTCACAATTATTCTGATAACCTTTCTTTTCCCTCTGACTCTTACCTGTGCCATGTCCTCTTTGTCTTCTGCTGACACAAATTCCCAAGAATGTGCTCCTGTAGCTCCATTTGTATATTGAAGGCCAAAATTTTGAAATGTTTCCTATTCAATTCCACAACATCATGAACCTTGATTTTTACTCATTCTTCTTCCATCCTTACTTCTTCATTTGCTCTTGCTCATTTTGCTTCCTTTCTGCGCAATTGAAACATTTTCTGTGAAAATAACCCTTGTTAAAAATTCTTTTATAATTTTACCAGTAAGACTTTAACCTTACATGGGAATAACACCAAATTGGTTTATATTGTTGGTTATCCCTTGAATAATCAACCTATTTAGTCATGCCCAAGGTCTAGGCCAAGTCCTTGACCACAGTAGGCCATGTTTTACATAAACATTTTTCTATATTCACAGTTGTCTTCTGTAAGTACGGTTGTGGCCGAGGGGTGCATAGCCACTGCATGGAAGTTGTTGCCCAACATCAGCAATCTGCCAACATGACATGCCCGCTATGCCGCGGATTGTTCTGTTCACTGGTTGAACTAAGATTTGAGCTTAGGTCCAAGAAGCTACCACGGCTGCAGGCAAAATCTACAGGAAAAGTAAGTTAAATTAATGAATAAGAATTAAATTAAGATGTAGAATTGCTCACTTGTGTGGTCAGTTCATCAGGTTCATTGCGCTCATTGCTTGTAAACACAAAAGCATAATGCGTGTTTATAGTGCTGACAGGACAAGCACATTTAACAAAAAAAATACCTTGCAGCTCTAACAGGCAATGGGAACAGAAAAGGGAATCTGTATCATCCAAAATGTGAAACAGCATTAATGTACTTTGTTTGAAATAGGAATGGATTGAAAACTAGGCATGTGTGTGGTATCGTTTTCCACAAAATCCATTGAAATGGGTCCTGAACCAAATGGCAGTGGACAGTTTGCCCTCAAAGACACACATTGCCATAATATTAACCGGACATAGTGTAAGCCCACAGGCTTGCTGCCTCCAGAAGGCCAGAAGGGAGGAAGCATGCGCCAGGATGCGCGCGCAGCTCCTGCCTGGATGTCGCATTTGGAGAGAGCTCCAATGCACTCATTGCCAAGGCGCCCAACCAGGCAGTCGTTGCTGAGGCACCCCTCATTGCTGAGGCGCCCAACATGTCGGAGTCATATATATTTTTGTAACCTGTCGTGCAAGTGCAACTCACTCAGTCCATCCTGGCTTTGTCCTGTGCTCGCTCTGAAGTGAACTCTGCTACTGTGCTGAAGTCGACTGAAGCTGTAATATTGTGTTCCCCATGAGATAAAGGACTCAAGCTAATTAAGCCTTGCTGTGTACCTTCGGGACAGCGTGCCCCCTCCTGTTTTCCTTCGACGTCAACGCCGTTTTCGTCAGCCGGTATTGTTGCACTTGCTCATTAATTGTATTTCATGTATCTTGTATTAATTGTATTTTATGCTCCACATGTTGTCTAATTTACTTTGTCGAATTACTTTGTCTTGTATCAATTCTAGCCCAGGTTGAGGCATATTCTCCTTTGCAACGTGTCCTTGTTTTCAATTATAATTCAGTTTGTATCAATGTATTCTATACTCATCCTTGGTATCCCTAGTTGCTCAGTCGTAAGTCTTGGACTTACATCCCGTATCCTCTCGCTAGGTCCCTTCCAAATTCTCCGAAGAAACCCGAATTAAAATTATAAGAGCTTTTAATTCGAGAGAGGCTTACAATAGTACCTGTTGGTTGGTTATTTCTCCAGTAATCAACTTGTGTTTCCATTCCCTATTGGCCCCAAAATTGTTTTCTGGACATTTCATAATGTCTAGAACAAAAAGGAGTATGTCTGTACGCTGCACGCTGACCATCATCCAGACCATTTTTGGTTATAGATAATTTTCTAAAAATCTGAAATTTGGGTTAGAGACCCGTTTCTGGCTTTTGTTGGTCAAAATGTGTTTTTAGAAAATTTGATTTTGACATTTATGGTGATCTAGGCATGTGGGGTATCATTTTCGACTAAATTTTGGACACTAAATCCAATGAGACGGGTTCCAGAACGATTGGCGCCATTTGGAAGAGGGTATGGGTCAAAATGGGTACCTAACTCACCCATTTCGAAAGTGGGTTTCCTATACCCGTTTCCGGCTCTAGTTCGTCCTCAAAACTTTTAAACCCGATCAGACCAAATTTAAGGAGGGGATCTCCTAAAATGTGATTTTAGAGAAGGGGATTTTTGACATTTTCGACGACCTAGGCGTGTGGCATACGATTTTCCACAGAATTTTGGACGCAGAATCGATTGGAATGAGTCTCCAAGGTCCTGG
The DNA here is from genome assembly GCA_019603395.1 of Cyrtorhinus lividipennis. NCBI lineage: Eukaryota > Metazoa > Arthropoda > Insecta > Hemiptera > Miridae > Cyrtorhinus > Cyrtorhinus lividipennis. Next base: position 2,044,397 of record CM034009.1, read on the forward strand.
TCGGGGAAATAACCAACCCTTGTGATTGAAATTGCAGTGTTTTTTCCCCTCAAAAATTCTGGTTGTTTTGAAAAAACCTTCAATTTCGACCAATATCCTGACTTTAGTGATCTTTTTTAGGTCACCTTTTAAAATAAAGTTTATTTTTGACTCCGTGTCACGATTCTGTCGTAGATAAGGGCATAATAAAGCAGTTTATTTAAGAGATGGTTTGCTGAAGTGTCTGTTATTTCTTTAAAAAGTGGAGTTCGATTGAGGATTACAAGTTATGTAGTAAAGATTGCGTTTCGGGCTTCGATTTAGGAAGTGGTTCGTGGATGTGAGGATGAAGGCTTCTTAGGAGAGTAGTTTGTTCAAATTGTTGGGGTTTTTCTTAAGTAAATGAGGAAGATTTGAGGGAAAATCGACTTTGAGAACGGTTTGGATTCAGGGAAAGTGAAGGGACATCGGCCGGTAGGTGTATTCTTGAAGGCAGAGTTGAGAAACAGGCGCTAGGAGGCTGCCGGGCTGAGAATGCCCTGCCACCCCCTCCCCCCGCATCCGTTCCTTCTGCCGCCCCACGGTATTCAAATGTCCAGGGTTGTGTCCAGTAAGGAGAGGACTGGAGAATCAATACTGGACTCAGAAAAGGGGGGGTGGCTCTCTCCCCGCGCCCTCGCCTATTCTTCCTTCCTACCCCCGCACGCAATTTACATACGAATTATGTCCGAGCTTCATCCCCCTGCCCCCGTCCTCCGCCCTTTTCCCTTCGCTTTCCCTACCCCCTTTCCCGCTTCCCAGCCTCCTTTCCCCCTTTCCTTCGCCGCCCCCCGGCGCCCCTGGTCCTTTTGCTCCCCAAGGTCCAGTGAACGTTAGCATCTCCCGCTAGTTCTCCCCCCGCCGTACCACTCATTCCCTCTCGCTCGCTCTCGGGGGCTCCTACGGCCCTCTCGCTCCTCGGTACTTCCTCTCGCTCTCTTCTCAAACCCCTTCTCAATCGATAGCAATTGCCCACCAAGCCTACAGGGTGATCTTATTAATTAAAAGGAACATCCACAGGACCGCCTTCATCCTCTGCAAATCTCGTACGCATTTTGAGTTTCACCTTAACCCAAACGCCCCAAGCACAACCCCTCCAAAATGATCCCAACCGTCCCAAGTGCAAATAAAAAAATAAATAATAATAAAAATACAAAAGTAATAAAAAAATCTCAGTTTCTAAAATTGTTGTTTTTATAATTTTTTAATCAAACGAAATGCAAATTCGTTTTTTTATATAAATAAAAATTCTAAAGAATTATTTTAGTCTTCTGTCTTATGTAAGTACGTTAGCATCGCCATGGAGAGACAAGTGAAAATACAGAAAAAAATGGAAAAACAGTGGGTGCGGCGGGTCCCAGACCCATTCCAATCGATTCAGGATCCAAAATTTAGTGGAAAATGACACCCCACACGCCTAGGTACTAGAAATCTCGAAAACACATATTAAAAATGGGTAATATATACCGAATTTGACCCATAACTCCTTCCAATGGGTTTCTGGGACCTATTTCATTGGATTGAGCGTCCAAAATTTTGTGGAAAATGATACTCCACTCCCCTAGATCGCCCAAAATCTCGAAAAACCATTTTTCAAAAAACACATTTTAACCCCTACCCCGCCCACATTTGGTCCGATCGGGCTGAAAAGTTTCGAGGACCGTCCAAGGCCGAGAACAGACCCCTGACCAAAATTTCAGATTTTTAGCAAATTTTCTACTACAAAAAACGGCGCGGACGTCGGACGGCGTACGGCGGACGGACATTGACCTTTTTTGATCTAGACACCATGAAACGTCCAGAAAAAATTTTTGAGCCGAATCAGAGAGGTTGACCTTTTGCATGAAATACAAATTCTTCCCACTACCATCATCACAAAGTCAAAGACACCAATTTCACGTTAAAAGTCCTCCTTCAACATAAAAAATTACACATTGAATCGTAATTTTATTATCTGGAATGGATTTTATTAAAAAATTTGTAAGCAAACTCGTTCTTCTACTTCGAAAAAAAAAATTAATTAATTAATTAATAGAGGAAGACGATTCAAACTAGAGCGTTAGAAGGACTTTTACCACTTTGGTAAGGGTTGCGAAGTCGTACAGAGCCGTAAAACGACCCTTTTGAAAGACAGGACGCCCTTATTCCCTAATTCATTTATCAACATTATCACGTTCCTCCTGTGATGTAATTTATAATATAATTCGGTATTTCATACTTAAGAGAAAAAAATTTAATATAATTTTAATGAAAGTTGAGCGTTCATGAGCAAAGTTTTTCGAATTTGTTTCGAACGTTTTGTTAATCATGCCCAAGGTCATGGAGAGGTCAACCTGCCCATTAAATCAAAAATTTGAGATGTTTCTAATGTAAATGTAATGCAAATTCCTCCACAACCATTCCGATTCAGCGTCAAAATTTATACGAAAATGATACCCCACGCGCCTAGATCGTCAAAAATCTCAAAAATCCATTTTTCAAAAAATAAATTTTGCCCCCTCCCACCACCGAATTTCTTCTGAATGGGCTGACAAGTTTCGAGGACTAATTAGAGCCAAAAATAGGTCCCTGACCAGAATTTCAGACTTTTAGAAATTTTTCTAGTACTACCAAAAAAGGTGCAGACGGCCTACAGCATCGGGACATTTACATTTTGGTTGGTTATTCCTTGAATAATCAACCTATGTTTTCATGCCCATGATCATAAGTGGTCGACCATATCCGTTCAACCCCAACATTTATTTCAGAATGTTTCATGATGCCTAAACAAAAACATTGGTTAATTATTCTAGAAATAACCAACAAAAAAGTTACAATGTCTGTCCACCGATTTGCCGTGGTTGCAAATTTTCTAAAAATTTGAAATTTAGGGGGTAGGGGTCAAAATGCGTAATTTGAAAAGCGATTTTCGACGTTTTTGGCGTTGTAGGCATGTGGGGTTTAATTTTCGACTAAATTTTGGACGTTGAGTCCAATGAGACGGGTCCCAGGACGATTGGAATCCATTGAAAGAAGTTATGGGTCAAAATGGGTACCTATCTACTCATTTTGAATGTGTGCTTTTGAGATTTCTTGTACCTAGGCGTGTGGGATATCAGTTTCCACTAAATTTTGAACGCTAAATCAATTGAAATGAGTCTCCAAGGTCCGGCTGATAACCAACCCCTGTGAAGGAATATGCAGCGTTTTAGTTCAAACCTCACTTCCCACATCATCAACTTGAAGATAACAAATAATGAATTAAATTTGCTTTTTCTTGCTGATCAAATTTTACCTGTTTCGGGCCACCCGACCATAGGATGTGCCGGGCTTCAAGACAAAAAAAATGTTCGTGTTGTACGGACGTATTCAGATTATTCTCAACTGAACGGTTTCCGCGTCCTCGTTTCTCTCCAAACAATTTTCAGTCCCTCGAAAAGCTAAAGGTAAACTTAACCTTTTCGGTCAGGTCAGAGGGTGGAGGGGATTCGGCGCCTTTATCAAAGTTCCGTCCGGTCTTGGGCATCAGGGGCCAGGATGTGACCTGTTTGCCTGTTCAATCCACTCATCCAAAGTTTACATCTCATTTGGTAGAAAAGACAAGAGCGTGGAGCTCTTCCCGCCCTTCGAATCCTCTGTCCTGAAATCCCTTTCGGACTTTCATCTTCCTCTCAACGCCTTGATCGTTTATGGTGAAAAGGGGAGCGGTTCAAATCTGGCTGAGAGGATGTTTGGGGAATTTTTTTTTATTTTCCTCTTCAAAGCCGTGGATTTGGAAAACTGTTGGCAATGGCGACAGGAATTCCTCGAAACGCCTTCAATATTTCTCATTTATCTATTTATATACCTCTCAAACTGTTCCTGAGAGTCCAAAAATTAAGATTCTTGCTGGAATGATCAGCCTAAACCATGCCTAAGCATGGTGAGCAATAGCAATGGGGAGAAAAAAAAAAAATAAATAAATAAATGAATAGTAAGGTTTTTATGCAAAAAGTCAATCCTCCGATTCGGTTCCAAAAATTTTTTCTGGGCTTGTTTTTAAATTTTCCATGCGCCTGGTCCGAGGAATAACTAACTCCTGTGTAAGAATTTGCAGCGTTTTTGAAATTCTTGCCGTCGCCTCTATGATAGAGGTGATTGCAAGTTGTTTTTTTATTTGATAGGTATAAGGGTCCAGTTTCCAACTATCAGGTGGTTTCCCAAACAATCGTTAGCTAAGGTGGGGGCAATTTTATAAAATTGGGGGAAAACGTGGTTGTGCCCATTTTATTCTGGCAGACCCATTTTTGTTTCAAACCAGTTTTGAGATCGGTTTTGAAACCGATCTCGAAACTGGTTTTGAAACCGATCTCAAAACTGGTTTTAAAACCGATCTCAAAACTGGTTTTGGAACCGATCTCGAAACTGGTTTTGAAACCGATCTCGAAACTGGTTTCAAAACCGATTTCTAAACTGGTTTCGAAACTGGTTTTGAAACCAATCTCAAAACTGGTTTTGAAACCGATTTCAAAACTGGTTTTGAAACCGATCCCAAAACTGGTTTTTAAACCGATCTCGAAACTGATTTTGAAACCGATCCCAAAACTGGTTTTGAAACCAATCTCGAAACTGGTTTTGGAACCGATCTCGAAACTGGTTTTGAAACCGATCTCGAAACTGGTTTCAAAACCGATTTCTAAACTGGTTTCGAAACTGGTTTTGAAACCAATCTCAAAACTGGTTTTGAAACCGATTTCAAAACTGGTTTTGAAACCGATCCCGAAACTGGTTTTTAAACCGATCTCGAAACTGATTTTGAAACCGATCCCAAAACTGGTTTTGAAACCAATCTCGAAACTGGTTTCGGAACCGATCTCGAAACAGCTCGCTCAAAAACACTGCAAATTCTTACACAGGGGTTGGTTATTCCTCGGACCAGGCGCATGGAAAATTTAAAAACAAGCCCAGAAAAAAATTTTGGAGCCGAATCCGAGGATTGACTTTTTTTATAAAAACCTTATTCTCTTCTTCTTCTTCTTTTTTTTTAATTTTTTCTCCCCTTTGCAATTGCTCACCATGCTTAAGCATGGTTTAGGCTGATCATTCCAGCAGGAATCTCAATTTTTGGACTCTCAGGAACAGTTTGAGAGGTATATAAATAGATAAATGAGAAATATTGAGAAATGAGAAACGTCCAGAAAAAAATTTTGAGCCGAATCGGAGGAATAACCAACCAAAACCTGAACTTTTGGTCAAGGATCCGTTTTGATTGGTTATTGGGAAAAAAAAAATTTCTGGACGTTTCAAGGTGTCTAGATCAAAAAATGTCAATGTCCGTCCTCCGTACGCCATACGCGCCGTTTTAGGTAGTAGAAAATTTTCTAAAAATCTGAAATTGGGTCAGGGGTCTTTTCTTGGCCTAGGACGGGCCTCCAAACTTTTCAGCCCGATCGGACCAAATTTGGGCGGGGTAGGGATCAAAATGTGTTTTTTGAAAAATGGATTTTCAAGATTTTGGGCGATCAAGGCGCGTGGGGTATTATTTTCGACTGAATTTTGGACGCTGAATCAATTGGAATGTGTCTCCATGTTGCTGGTCCGTGGAATAACCAACCCCTGTGAAGGAATTTTGAGCATTTTGGGGATATTCAGCTTAGGGTGTAATTTTCCTCTCAATTTCGGAGGCGGAATTGATTGGGGTGAGTGGTGGACACTAAGTTAAGGAATATCAATCAATTGTGGGAAATTCGCTGCGTTTTAAATTTCGTTCTTCAATGAATACTCGTAGATTTATAGTAGTAAGAAAATAGTTGCGGTCTTGAGTTAGAAATTGAAAAGTAATGTTGAATGGGCAATAATTTTGATCAAATGAGGGGTATGAACAGGTAGGTTTTCTAGGGTTGTGAGATCCCGTTGACAAACTCGGCCCTGAGAGGGGTGTAGTTGGATCTGAAGACAGCGTACGTCGCTCACATACCCTCGGTTTCAGGAAGAACAAGCGGGTTTCCATAGCAAATACCTTCCTCATTTCATCCCCTATAGATGGTTCAGGAGGGACGGCGGATGGCGAGGCGGCGGAGGCCGGGCGGGGAACGGCGGAAGCGGGGGTCCGCGCGGGGAGGCGGTGCCGGCGGCGGGGAAGGGGGTCCTTCGAGGTGAATTTCGGACGAAGTAAGAGGAAGGAGGCAATCGCGTGGTCATTTGAAATCGAATGGACAGCGGAGTGCGCGCGCAGAGGCCCCGGACCCCCTCCCCCCTGCTGCTGGCCCCGCTTTTCCACCCCTATTTGCATACCCTCCCCTTGGAGCCCTCCGCACCCCTTTCCCTCGTTCTTCCCTTAACTCCCGGGACCCTTGCCGGCATCTCAACTCTCCGAGAGGTCTAAAACTCGGCTTTGCTCTGCACGTCACATCTAGCGCCCCTGAGCTGTTTCAGGCGCTTTACACTCATTCATCCCCGTGATTATCACTTCTGGTTGACATCAAACATACCAATCATTTAAATATATCAACCACTATCACAATTATTAGCATCTATCTGCTAAATCTGCCTCCTTCACTGAAATTATACAAAACCAACTCTGAACACAAGACACCAAAAACCACTTCAATAGACGCAGCTAATTCATTCACAGGGGTTGTCTATTCCTCGGGCCTGGTGCAGCGTCCAAAATTTAGTGGGAAATGATACACTACACGCCTAGGTCTTTGAAATCCTGAAGAGTTTCAACACATTTTCACCCATTGCCAGGGAGAGGTCCCTGATCAATATTTCAAACGTTTTCCATCATGGATGGCGGACGGACATTTTATCTAGACATCTTGGAGCGAATCGGAGAGGAGATTATCGAATCCTTGTGAGATTATTCCTCCACCACCTGGAATACCTGGCCCCTCTTTGCCAGTATCACAATTTGGATTCCGTCCCAACATGTGGAAACACAAATGTGTTCGGAAATAAAGAAAAGATAAGAAAAGTTGCTGGTAACGGGCCATACTGTACGATGCAGTTTATACTCAGCTCGGTGTTGATGACATGATGGGCTGAAGCAATAATATACGAGAATAAGGCCTAGCGCACACAGAGCAACTGCTTTGCAACTACAGTTGCAAACCAGTTTGGCGCACAACCTTTTGGTGACCTCAGCAATGTGTTGGAGTAGGGAGACGCACACTGCGCGACCGGTTTGTGACGATCTCAAACCAGTCTGAAACCAGTCGCTTCCAATCGTGGGCCCGCGGTTGCAGTTGCGTTGCAGACTTCAGTCACACGTGATCACGGGTGTCCATCTTCTCCAAAGAAGAGCCAACCAGTCTTGTTAGTTCCAAAAACGTATCTTTTGTCATTCGGTAAAAAGATTTAAACTTCCTATCTGACTGAGACAACTCTCTAGCTGCTACAAATAGCCTAGAGTTCACATTATTTCCTAAATAAGGGTGGACCCGATGCTCTCTTTGTGTTCTTCGCCGCCTTCGGTAATGATAGTAGTTAATGACATCCTCTTCGTCTGAGTCTGATAACATGATAAGCACAAATGGTCAAGGCGATGTCTCAAAACACAGCGAACTAGGCCTACAAAATACTCCACTATTGCACATTAGACGCAACTGATTCACAACCGACCCGTTGACGTGTGCGGACAGAAGTTTTGTTTCAGTTACAAACTAGTTGCAGATGCAACTGGTTGCCGACTCTAGTTGCAGAATAGCTGCTCTGTGTGCGCTTGGCTTAAGGATCATACACGACCAATTGTCTGTAGTCACTTTCAGATCAGACATACGATTATTGACCAAAGCTGACGAATGAATGCTGAAGATATAGGGAACCTGCCAGTGTCAATAGCAAATTAGGATGAATCACCATCATCATCGACTCCATGAAAGAAAGGACATCGTGACTGACACCTGGAAGCACAGGATTCGATGAGCAGGTCACTTTGGGGATGAGGAACGAGCGTGAAAAGAGGGGAAAACCTGGAGGATGACAAATGATTGGGCAGGACGATCTTGTGAATTGGAGGCAGAAACTGGAGGTGGACAGGACGGAAAGGAGGAAGATGCTTCAGGAGGCTAGGGTCCTTCATGGACGGTAGCGCCATAGGTTGTCCAGCCAAGGCTCAAGTAGGGTGCTGTAGATGAACAAGTCAATGCTTGGCTGCTCTTGATGGCCTGCCTTGATGGAATGAGTGTTCGCTTGGCAGACAGTCATTCAGAATTGGCACTCGCATGGAGGTAAGCAGTAGAGGGGCCGTGCTCAGTTTGTCAGTAGATTTGGTGCAAGGCAATTCCAGTATTTCATATAGCTATTTAGAAATTTACCAGCTTTGTAGGGAGGCGCTTCACAATGTTATTAGAAATTGTATTCTATTCACCAGGCTGGAGGAAAATGTAATATTATAGCCAGCAGAGAATAGTCCTTTTTGTCCGACCAGGCACGTTATCTCCTTTATTCCCATCGCCTTGATAGATAATGAAAATCAATCGTGTATCATAATCCCTGACATCCTCTTCCTAATCCGTCTCGACCATCGGGAATATAGGCCAGAGCCTGTAAACACTGAAACGCCTCTGGGGTGATGCCCTTAACCTTAGGGTTCTTTGCCATTAACTTTGCCGTGACCCTCAGGAAGGGATTAAAAGGGCCACCCGAGCGTGGTCGACTCCAGCAGGTCCCGGGGGTTAAAAGAGAAAGTGCCCTCCGTTTCGAGGGCGGAAAACTTTTTTTTCCCTCCCTTCTCGCGCTGCGAGCATCAAAAGCCCGAGTTTATTGTGGGCGAAAGTTATTAGAAGGTGTCGTTATTTACGAATTAGTCAAATGGTTGAATACCAAAGGTAGCTAACTAGCGAAGAGGCAAATCCGAGAAATATCTTAGACAGTCTGATTTTATCAATTTAATTCCAATAAAAGACTTATCCTCAATTTCAATGTACTTGAACATAACAGAATGTTGTTCTCAAAACAATTTTTTTCCTCAGTTTGATTAACTGTGGCAGACCGAAATGGTCCTGCGTATCAGCTATCAGCAGGAAGGCTACTGATAACAGCCCATCTCTAAGCAATGACTTCCCAGTAGAGCAAAATACAGCAAAATCGTCAATTTGTACGTATGTCTATCTTTATTCGGTAGAGGAGAATACATGTAGGACAGATATTTATTTGAATTTTGTACAAATACATGTAAAAGTTCATGTACAGCTCTGGTCTTTATAAAATCAGTTCTCCTTAAACTAGTAAAATTTGTTTTCAGTGTAGCATTTCTGTGTAGGCATTCCAAAAAGGCTGAAACGGCCCCGCTACTCCAAAAACAAAAGTGTTAGGCGCCCCACACGATCAATATATTGATTCAATATTTCATTTATGTCAATATATTGACGGTGTGAGGGGTATATTGAAGCAATAATTATTGATGTCAATATATTGAAAGAAATCAAATGAATTTGATTTTTATTGAAGGTTCCTCAATATTTTGTATGGCTCAGTAGCGCTTGAAGTGGCAGTCAAGGGAAGTTAAAACCAAAACATAACCTTTTCCTTGAAATCTGAAACCTGCACGCTGTTATAAACAAGTAAATTTCTTTTTTTGTGTACGCCGCTTTATTATTTCCAGTATTATCCAAACTGTTCTTGTTCCAAGCCTTTTTTTACGTTCCTTATTTCTTTTTTTAACTGCCACTGACAAAGCTATTAATGCCACATCAAAATCACTCATTGTGTATAAAATTATCGATAAAAAAATTATTATAAATAAAAATAAAGAATCAACACACAAGTTGTTCGCAGAAACGTTAGGTTGTGAATGCTGACATAATATTGATTCAATATATTGCACGTGTGAGGGGCACGGTCAATATTAATTTCTTTCAATATATTGAGCCAATATATTTAATCAATATATTGATCGTGTGAGGGGCGCCTAAGATTAACTGCCAAAAAATCAATTTATACGTAGAAGTCTCACCAAATTTCACAATTTTTTTCAAATGTTTGCTAGACTTCAAATATCATGTAAGAAGGGGGGAGAGATATGCAGGGGCGTAGATTCGGGGGTGGCATGGGTACCGCCGCTACCCCTACGAAAAGAAGAAACAAAACAGTACCTAAACAAATAATAAAAATCCAAAATTTTGAATTTGTACACGTTCTGATAGATTTGATTAAAAACCCGTGGTTAGAGGTCAAAATGTGTTTCTCAAAAAATGAATTTTCGAGATTTTTGGGGATCAAGGGATGTGGGGTAGGTTTTAAATGCTGAATCCAATGAAATGGGTCCCAGAACGATTGGCGCCCTCTGGATGAGGTTATGGGTCAAAATGGCTGATCTATGTACCCTTTTCGAATGTGTTTTCGATATTTCTGGTACCTAGCCGTGTGGAGTATCATTTTCCACTAAATCTTGGATGCTGAATTGATTGGAATGGGTCCCAGAACGATTGGCGCCCCGCAGAAGAGGTTATGAACTCTGAATCGATTTAAATTAGTCTCCATGCGATTGGTCTGAGGAATAACCAACCCCTGTGGTTTTCAATTATCTCAGCCCAAGGTTAACAACAGGTGACAGAAGAGTCTTGACAAGGGCAATGCCCCAGGTAGGAACTGGGTTAATAAGATTACTGCAGGTGTCTCTCTTCAAATTGCATTTCCATCTGAGAACTGATGTCAATCCTATGTGAAACATCATTTTCCACTATGTCCAAGTGTCTTGAGTGCTCCTCAGAATCCACAAATGTCCTACCCAATAAGGACGGCTAACTAATGAAGAGAAAATGAGTCCAAACCAAATTCCATGAAAGTGAAGAGCAAGTACAGAGGTCTTCATCCTTTCTCAGAAGAGGAGTGATGTGAGCAGGGTTCTTTCAGTTTTCCCATCCCATGGTTGGCACTTGGCAAGAGGTGACAGATGAGATACAAGGTGGAAATGGGTATATAGGAGTACTGCACCTTTAGGTGTCTCTCCTTCAAATTGCATGTCCTTCTGAGAACTGATGCTATTCCCATGTGAAAATCATAGAATCCACAGATGTCATATGTCAATAAGGACAACAAATTAACAATCAAGAGAAAATGAGGCCAGACAAAATTCCGTGAAAGTAGCAAGAGAAGAAAGAGGTTCATATCCTCTTCTGGAAACAGGAGTGATGTGAGCAGGTTTTTTCAATTTTCCCCAGGCCAAGGTTGACAAAATGCAAGTCCTTCTGAGAACTGATCCACTCCCCTGTGAAACTACCCCCTCTACAACCCAAAGGGAGGGTATAGGTACATATATGGAATCTTTTGAAAACCAGCTCAGTTGCTTTCCATTCGTCTAGTGGAGTAGCTGTGCTCTATTTCCAAATGAATTTACCTTGTTTTATTTGTTTTCCTTATTCGCTTGGCAAATTTTAGTGCGTGTTGGGTACAAATTATGAGAATATAGGTTCTAGAGCCGTCTAGTCCAGTGCCCAAGTGTGTTTGAGTGGAAAGTGTGCCTCAGTTCTGTCATCCAATGATGAAGATTGCATTCCCTGGTAAGATATATTTTGTCTTTTTCAAATAGGTACCTAATACTCATAGGAAGTTCAACAATGGAGTTTTATCACCCATTTGTATTGTCCTCAGAACATTATGCAAACAGATCCCCAACCAATCCTTGATCTCAACCAGTGAGCTTGGAAAGGTTTTTATTTTGACCAAGTGGTTCACTTCTATGGCCAAATTCTTTTGAAAAACGCAGTGAAATCTTTCAAAAAGGGGTGTTATGGGTAGAGAGAAGGGATAGATTTGGATCTATAGCCTGAAACAGAAGCCAGATGAGATAAAAACGAGTATTTCGCGAATTAATTAATGGATTTTCCATGTTTGTAGAGAAAAAAAAACTGCATGTTTTGACTAAGCAGAAATATTCTAGGTACTTTTTCAATGTGTGTAGATTCTGAATCTCTATTCTAAACTCGTAGGCAATAAAAAAATGGCCCCTAAATTGGTAATTAAATACATGGATTTGGCATGGCATTCAGTTTGTCTGACTATTTCTGTATAATCGCCCCAACTGGAGGCAGAGTATGGGTATAAAATATGAATTTTGAAAACAGTGATTTGAGATGTTTTATGACTTGGCGGTGTGGGGAGTCAATGATCGTTAAATTTTGAATGGATAATTGATTGAAATGGGTATAGGTTTAGAATGTGTTTTCGAGATTTCTGGTGTGTGGGGTATCATTTTCCACTAAATTTAGGACGCCGAATCGATTGGAATGGGTCCCGGAACGATTGGCGCCCTCTGGAAGAGGTCATGGGTCAAAATGGGCATGTATTTACTCATTTCAAAAGTGGTTTTTCGAGATTTCTGGTACCTAAACGAGTTTCCATGCTCCTGAGGAATAACCAACCCCTGTGAAAGACTTACTTGTGCTATATAAAACATGTTTTGAAAAACATTTGCTCTACAACTTTGCAAGACTGAGTTTAGTTGAGATGTAGTTGGTCTTGGACTTATTCACGCGATTTAGGGGTAGATTTGAACCGGTTGTGAGGATGTTTGTGATGTGTTAATTAATTCTTCATTCTTTGAAGTCTAGCGTTGGAAGGAAAATAATTTTTTTCCCCAATGCAAATGGACAAATGGAAATTCGCGAGTGGGTGGTGGAGGGTGGATTTTGGGATTGAGCGCCAGCGGGAGGCATTTGTTTTAAAGTGTTGGATCGGTAGTCACCTCCTTCCCGAGAAACCTAACCAAGGGGCTTCTCCCGGTCAGCTCCCGCTCCCCAACCCCCGCGCCCGGTCACCACCCTGGACTCACCTTGCATACTGAGCAGGGGAGTTGGTCGAAGGAAGGGGGGGGGGGGCATCTAGGAGTGACCAGTGCATAAGAAGGGGTCTTGGGATCAATACAGGGAGCCTATCCCCCATTCCCTCTTTTCCTCATCCCACTTTTCTTCCCCCGCCCCCTTCCTGGTTCCTCATCTCCACACCCCCCATACCACCCGTCCCCTTAACTCACCCTTCCTGTTCTTCCTTCATCTCGCCCGCTGGCCCGTACCTCCGCTTCACTCTCTTCCTTCCTCTTCTGATCTCATCTAACTACCACCCCCCGCCCGGCCATCGGCCAACGCCACCCTCCTTTTAGCCAACTACATCATCACATCGTCCACCCCCACCTCGGCACGTGTATCCGTCCCACGTGTCCATTTTTGCATAACAATAGTTAACGTGCAATCTTATTTAAATTTCATCTGATACTTGCATATTAATCCAATCTCGACGACTTCAACAACAGAATACAATTTCACTTTCTCCGCTCAATCAATCGTTTTCACGCGTGAAAATTCAAAATCAATATCCACCATAGGCGAAAACCTGTAGGATTCATGGACAGGATATGGCTAGTCTATGGTAGGCCTCACATGCAAGGTTATGAGGCCAGTAATCGATCGCCCATTTAGACCCATTATTGTCTTGCTCAAATTGTCTTACCTAGGCCAGTAAGACACCACCACCACCTAGGCCAGATTTTGGATTTGCCCTGAGCACACCACGCCTGCATCCATCCCACCAAGGGGCCTATTTGGAGGGCGTCGCTACAATTAGTGTCGTTACGATACCCAATTCAATCCGATATTTGGAATCAATACGTATCGCCCGATATGTAATTTGACCGTGTATGGCACGAAGGGATCCTTAAGAAAATCAAGGACGTCCTTCTCGCCACGTACTACAGATTATTGCTGTCCTGCCTAACACACAGGAACTGTCGCAATCCAATGCCATCAGAGGCGTTCCTCTGGGTAGTGTGCTGATCCAATTCTCTACCTCTTACCAACCCATCCATCTCAATGGCAATGTTTGCAGACGACGTCGCCTCTACAGTCAATGGCCAAGCTATCAGCTTCAAGTCTGGTGTCTTGTTGAGCTCTTTGCGTCTTCTGGTCGTTAGATATGGGGAGAACAATTGATCGAGACTTTGTCTATTCCAAGCTGCTCGAGTTCAGTATAAGTCGTGTAGTTTCAATAAAGTCGAATATATTTGTTAGATCGGTACTCGTCATACGTGTTACCTACGGCATCGTGTTGTCTACCACTATCGTGATTTCGTGTCGTTGATCGATCTCCGTAATTTCGTTGAGATGTTGGCTCATTAGGTGTTTCGTCTTCAGTAGAATCGTCAGATTATCAGAAGAAACCTGAGGTTGAACAACTCGCCTTTGTTTTCTTAGAATATTCCTTAAGTTCTCCACCACACCACACCTCCGTCGATCGTTGATCTATGAAAATACCAATTGTTTTCCACCCTTCGTGTAAACTATTTGGCACCTCTGTCACCAAATCCACTGGTGACATCTTGCGTGCTAGTATTTTGTTTGGAACCAAACTGCGAAGGGGAGGTCTTGACAAAGGATGACCTTCAGAGCCATCCCTGATTTATCCCTGCATTTATTTTGGTTGGTTATTCCTTGAATAATCAACCTATGTTTTCATGCAAATGGTCAACCTCTCCGATTCGGCTAAAAAATTTTTTCTGGACGTTTCATGGTGTCTAGACCAAAACGCTGCAAATTCTTACACACGGGTTGGTTATTCCTCGGACCAGGCGCATGGAAACTGATTTAAAAACATGGGGGGAATGGGGAAAACGGTGGGTGCGGCGGGTCCCAGACCCATTCCAATCGATTCAGTGTCCATGATTAGTGGAAAATGATACCCCACACGCCCAGGTACCAGAAATCTCATAAACACATATTCAAAATGAGTAATGTATACCCTATTTGACCCATAACTTCTTCCAGTTGGTGCCAATCGTCCTGAGATCCACTTCATTGGATTCAGCTTCCAAGATTTAGTGGAAAATGATACCCCACACGCCTAGGTTCTAGAAATCTCAAAAACACATATTCAAAATGGGTAATATATACCCAATTTGACCCATAACTTCTTCCAGGGGGTGCCAATCGTCCTGAGACCCATTTCATTTGATTCAGCGTCCAAAATTTAGTGGAAAATGATACCCCACTCGCCTAGATCGCCCAAAATCTTGAAAATCCATTTTTCAAAAAACACATTTTGACCCCTTCCCCGCCCAAATTTGGTCCGATCGGGCTGAA
This sequence comes from Cyrtorhinus lividipennis, assembly GCA_019603395.1. NCBI lineage: Eukaryota > Metazoa > Arthropoda > Insecta > Hemiptera > Miridae > Cyrtorhinus > Cyrtorhinus lividipennis. The sequence goes on from CM034009.1 coordinate 2,059,447, forward strand.
AAGCTTGGAGGACCGTCCCAGGCCGGTTACAGACCCCTGACCCAAATTTCAGATTTTTAGAAAATTTTCTACTACCAAAAACGGCGTGGACGGCGGACGGCGGACGGCGGACGGACATTGACCTTTTGGTTGGTTATTCCTTGAATAATCAACCTATGTTTTCATGCAAATGGTCAACCTCTCCGATTCGGCTCAAATTTTTTTTCTGGACGTTTCATGATGTCTAGATCAAAAAAGGTCAATGTCCGTCCGCCGTCCGCCGTCCGCCGTCCGCCGTCCGCCGTCCGCCGTACACCGTCCGCCGTCCGCCGTCCACGCCGTTATTGGTAGTAGAAAATTTTCTAAAAATCTGAAATTTGGGTCAAGGGTCTGTTCGCGGCCTAGGACGGTCCTCCAAGCTTTTCAGCCCGATCGGACCAAATTTGGGCGGGGCAGGGGCCAAAATGTGTTTTTTGAAAAATGGATTTTCGAGATTTTTGGCGATCTAGGCGTGTGGGGTATCATTTTCCACTAAATTTTGGACGCTGAATCAAATGAAATGGGTCCCAGAACGACCGGCACCCACTGGAAGAAGTTATGGGTCAAATTGGGTACATATTATCCATTTTGAATATGCGTTTTCGAGATTTCCGGTACCTGGGCGTGTGGGGTATCATTTTCCACTAAATTTTGGACCCTGAATCGATTGGAATGGGTCCAGGACCCGCCACACCCACTCTTGTCCCCATTTCCCCCATGTTGAGGAAATGAGTCTCCATACGACTGGTTCGAGGAATAACCAACCCGTGTGTAAGAATTTGCAGCGTTTTTTGATCTAGACACCATGAAACGTCCAGAAAAAAATTTTGAGCCGAATCAGAGAGGTTGACCATTTGCATGAAAACATAGGTTGATTATTCAAGGAATAACCAACCAAAAGGTCAATGTCCGTCCGCCGTCCGCCGTCCACGCCGTTTTTGGTAGTAGAAAATTTTCTAAAAATCTGAAATTTGGGTCAGGGGTCTGTTTCCGGCCTAGAACGATCCTCCAAGCTTTTCAGCCCGATCGGACCAAATTTGGGCGGAGTAGGGGTAAAAATGTGTTTTTTGAAAAATGAATTTTTGAGATTTTGGGCGATCTAGGCGAGTGGGGTATCATTTTCCACTAAATTTTGGACGCTGAATCCAATGAAATGGGTCCCAGAACGATTGGCACCCACCGGAAGAAGTTATGGGTCAAAATGGGTATGTATCCACCCATTTGGTATGTGTCAGGATTTCTGCTACCTAGGCGTGTGGGGTATCATTTTCCGCTAAATAATGGAAGCTAAATCCAATGAAGTGGGTCACAGGTCGATTGGCACCCACTGGAAGAAGTTATGGGTCAAATTGTGTATATATTACCCATTTTGAATATGTGTTTTTGAGATTTCTGGAACCTAGGCGTGTGGGGTATCATTTTCCACTAAATTTTGGACCCTGAATCGATTGGAATGGGTCTGAGACCCGCCACACCCACTGTTTCCCCCATTCGAGGAATAACCAACCCGTGTGTAAGAATTTGCAGATTTTTTTGATCTAGACATCATGAAACGTCCAGAAAAAAAATTTGAGCCGAATCGGAGAGGTTGACCATTTGCATGAAAACATAGGTTGATTATTCAAGGAATAACCAACAAAAAGGTCGATGTCCGTCCGCCGTCCGCCGTCCATTGTCCGCGCCGTTTTGGGTAGCACAAAATTTTCTAAAAATCTGAAATTTGGGTCAGGGGTCTGTTCCCGGCCGAGACGGGTCCTCAAAACTTTTCAGCCCGATCGGACCAAATTTGGGCGGGGTAGGGATCAAAATGTGTTTTTTGAAAAATGGATTTTCGAGATTTTTGGCGATACAGGCATGTGGGGTATCATTTTCGACTAAATTTTGGACGCTAAATCAAATGAGACGGGCCCCGGAACGATTGGCGCCCTCTGAATGAGGTTATGGGTCAAAATGGGTATCTATTTACCCATTTTGAATTTCTGTTTTCGAGATTTCTGGTACCTAGGCGTGTGGGGTATCATTTTCCACTAAATTTCGGACCCTGAATCGATTGGAATGGGTCTGGGACCCTCCACACCCACTGTTTTCCCCATTCGAGGAATAACCAACCCGTGTGTAATAATTTGCAACAGATTGCAGCTACAATTTGCTTCCTGCCGCTGCCTTCCATTACTAGGCTCGCTGGGCTGGAGCAGTGACTTCACCTCACAATCGCTGGTGTCTTGATTTTGTGCATTTTCTCAACCAAAAAAAAACTTAATCAGAAAATAAAAAAAATCGCTGGGTGAGCTCGAACCACCAACCTTTCGATTTACTGCCGAACGCGCTAGCCATTTGCGCCACTGTTTTTTTTTTTGGTGGGTTTTATTTTATTTTATTATATTTTTATGGTACGGTTTAACGACAGCTGTATTCATAAGTACTGCAGCGATATATCAGGGCACGCTGAAAGTTACGAAAAAATCCTTCCAATTTTTGGTATGGCTTAGACAGCAATTGTTCAAGGGAAACGGAAAATGTATTTACAAAAAATGAAATAAAATAAATGAATAAATAAAATAATAACACTAATCTTGAGGTGGTCAGTATTCGATCATTGTTAGACGCCAACTGGAAACATTCTCCTCGAGAAAACATCCTATTCTACACGTCACGACACTCCATACGTCAAGTGTTTTAGTTGTGAGGAACAGTGTCCTCGAGAGGTGCCTAGAAAAACACTCGACCATAATCCTTTGTGTTGTTTTCCCTTTTAGAGGGCGTTGAACGTGCGATGAAGATGTTCGTCAACAAGAAGGCGGTTACTGTTGAGATGATCAGTTGATACGTAAATACAGTGTGACCCTTATCGAGTTTGTCATGAATAATATGTAATATACGCAATTGAACGCGTAATGCAAATAATGTGTCCTTGGATCCTTCAGTACCGAGCTACAAGCAAAAATGGGGGAAACAGTGGGTGTGGCGGGTCTCGGACCCATTCCAATCGATTGAGGGTCCAAAATTTAGTGGAAAACGATACCCCACACGCCTAGGCTACAGAAATCTCGAAAACACACAGAAATGGGTAGATAGGCACCCATTTTGACCCATAACCTCATCCAGAGGGCGCCAATCGTTCCGGGACCCGTCTCATTGGATTCAGCGTCCAAAATTTAGTGGAAAATGATACCCCACACGCCTAGGTTTTGGGTAACCCAAAAACTCACTTTCACAGGGGTCAAAACGTGTTTTTTGAAAAAAGGGTTTTTGATATTGTAACGATTTATGTTCTTAGTAAATAATTTATTAACAATCGTTCACTCGTGAGTACATACACTGTTCACATTCGCGCACTTACACAATGACAGAATCACAATACACGGTTGTAACACGGTTGTTGCACTATTTATAACGCGGCACGGCACAATTTATAACCCGAAGCGTCTATATCCGGACTCCGAATTGAACTGCCCTGCGCGGCGTTTCTGGGCCCGTTTTATACCTGCTGCCTCTCGGTCGAGTACCTTCCAGAACGTTCCCTGGTTCCGGGAACTCGACGTGTTGTCTCAAATGACTGGGGAAGTTCCCGAATGTTCGAGACCCTTAATCCTCCACAGGTCGTTGACCTTGCGACGCCAGCAGCCCATTTGACCGGCGCAGGTGCGAGCTCGCAACAATATATTCGGTGATCTAGGCGTGTGGTGTATCATATTCCTCTGAATATTGGATGGAATCCATTGAGACGGGTCCCAGACAGTGCCCACCGGAAGTGAATATAGGTCAAAATAAATATGTACCTACCAATTTTGAAAGTGTGTTATCGTGATTTTCGGTACCTAGACGAGTGGGGTATCATTTTTCACGAAATTTTGAACGCCAAATCGATCGGAATGAGTCTAGGACACTCAACATCCACTGTTTTCCTGGTCCACAGAATAACCAACCCCTGGGATGTTCTTCTAGACATCATAAAACGTCCAGAAATAAATTTTGGGGCCAATCGGAGATGGTCGATGACCCCTCCATGACCTCTGGCATAAACCTAATTCAAGAAATAAACATCCAAACCTGATTGAACCTACTTTCATATCTTCTAACGCAACCATAAATAATCTACTATCCCCTCTCTACTAGTTTTAGAGCAGTTTTTGAGTCCACTAAGCACCAAATATTTCGAATTGGACTAATTTTTTACGTTGTATGAAACATTATCAAGAATGGGACTTTGCAGGGGTATAATATACCCCTGTAATCCACATATTATGTGGGTTTCTTCCAATTTGCTATTAACACGTTCAGAGGAGGACCAAAAAATGTGTCAACCAAACCGCCCTGGGCTGGGCAAGGGTTTTTGGCTCGGGCTTCTGAATAACATTCCGGAGAGGATTATGGAGAGGATTCCTCGTTGATCGATTCCTCTCCGGCCAACGGACGGGTCGAGGCCTTCAGTTGAGGCGGACCGAACAGGCCGCCAGGCCTTTCCAAATTTTGGAAAGGCTACCTGAGGCCGGGGTTCCGGTTCCCGGAATTGAACCCCTTCCTTCACGTGTGGATGAGGTGATCGGTTGTAGGTATCGCTCGAGTATCGTCACAGTGGTCGCTCCTCGTTAATTTTTTCAGTTTTCCTCGAAAGGCCTCTCGCGTGTCGAAACCTCTGGCCGAAGCCTCCTGGTTTTCCCATACGTGTGGATGCTCCGTCCGGCTCTGGCCGCCTCAGAGGTTTTCCTCAGAGGAATCCCTCTTCGGAATCCTCTCCGGAATCCTCAACGTGTGTACCCGGCCTTAGGCCTTAGGAAAACCTCTGAGGCGGCCGGAGCCGGACGGAGCATCCACACGTAGGGGAAACCTCAGAGGCGAAACGGGGCGAAAAACAAAAATCAAAAAATAAACGAGGAGCTACGACCACTGTGACGATACTCGAGCAATACCTACGACGTTGAGGACAAACGATCACCTCATCCACACATGAGGGAAGGTGTTCAGTTCCGGGAACCGGAACGCCGGTCTCAGGTGGCCTTTCCAAAAATTGGAAAGGCCTGGCGGCCTGAAGAGTCCGCCTCAACTGAAGGCCTCGACCCGTCCACACGGTCCGTCGGCCGGAGAGGTTGGCCTCAACGGAGAATCCTCTCTGGAATCCTCAACGTGTGTACCCGGCCTAGGGCTTGTCTGAAGGGCTTATACTGAAGAGAAGGACATCTCAAGAAACTAGGGTGCTACAACCCCACTTCCACAGAGCATGAATAACATGCAGGGCGTCCCTGGAGGTCACCTCCATGGAGTTGACAGGCAGTCCAGGGACGCCCTCTGCGCTAGAAAGTGCTAAAACAAATCTTGGGTGCAGATTACTATTCATGGGTAGAACATTCTTCCGGGCTGATCAATGACCAAGATTCAATAACCGAAAAAATGGCAATGTCAACAGAGCCAGTTGCTGATACACAAATGCTGTCAGACATTCCCTATTGACTAATATCCAAAATACATTCAATGGTTTCCTCGACTAGTTCTGATTTCTCCCGTCGCTGTCAAATTATGTATTTTTAGTTTTACTTATTTATATTTATTGTGTGCTGCAGATACCCTCCTCAAAAGGAACTCAATTGAAATCGCTTCAGTCTCTAGGTACACCATTGCCAAAAGTTTCAAAAAATACCAGGTAAGTTTCACGCTATTAATTCAATTTTGCATTTTTTGCGCTATTAAGCTCTTGTATTGGTTGGTTACTCCTAAAATAATCAACCTATTTTTTCACGCAAAATGTCAAGTATCTCTGATTCAGTACAAAAATTGTTTCTGGGCGTTTCAAGGAGTCTAGATCAAAATGAGAAAATGTTCGTCCGCCGTTCAAGCCAATTGATAGTGAAATGTTTTCCAAAAATCTGAAATTTGGGTCAGGGACCTATTTCTGGCTCTATTTGGATCGGACCAAATTCGGGCGGAACACAGTGGGTGAACGTCATTATCAGACAAACTAATGATTCCTCAGAGGTCAAATGCTGTATAATGTTAAACACTACGTGGGGAACTTCGCCTTATTCCCCGCCAATCGACGCCGACAAGGACCTAAATGGTTACTATTCCTGAAGATCATTAGCGGCGCTGCGGAGGCATGGTTGGTGCAAAATGACGCCGACATGTGCTCCGCATTTCACCTTACCGACGGGGAACGTCGCCAGCCCTATTTTTTTTTGGTTGGTTATTCCTTGAATAATCAACCTATTTAATCTTTAAACTCTCCTACTTCTTTATACAAGGGGATTTACACTGGGGGGCATTTGATGAGTCTCATTATCAATAATTAAATTCTGTACGGCCCAGAGACCAAAAAGGGGAGGAGGCACCACAGTGCAACGAGGGGGGGATACCTCGGCTAGCCTACGCCCGTGGGTGGGAAAGGAACATAGGATGGGTTAAGGGTGGAAGGGGAGAAGGATACAGTGCCACGCATGAAGGCCCTAAAGTTGAGCCATGAGCCCATAAGGACTCTTGTTGTGATGCCCCGTAGGGTTCCATGTGGAATCCCTACCTTGTTTAACTCCCGGGCGCACTCACCGTGCCAGACTCCTCTCCAGGAGACAGTGGCTGCCATAAACCTGATCCTGTCTGGCTCCACTCCACGTCTCTGCCCAATAGCGCGCCGAAGGTCGGCTCGTGCGTACTTACCGACCTTCGCCCGATGTGCCCGCTCAAGGTCCGGCTGAGCAGAGACTATCTGCGCATCCAGCACCAGCGCTGACCCATCTGGCTTTGTGGCGACGATATCAGATTCAACGCTAACTCGGGTGTTACTTGGTAGAGTCGCTCCTTCTCTACGTTCCAGCCCGATACTCCAAGCGCCCCCGCCAAGATGTTAACCACGGCATCGTGGCGCCTTACACGACCACCGTGGGTGCGGGGGCAGATCTGCACAACATGTGCCGGTGTTTCGGTTTGACCACCACAAGCCCTGCAGAGTTTCCCATCTGGCGCCCGACCTCTACCACACCGAACCCGAGTGGGAAGCGCACCCACCCGCACCGCGTGGTAGTGCCGGTAGTCCCTCGCCGGGATACCCTCTGCTGCTGCATACACCCAAGCTGTGGAGCAAGGGGCTGCAGCGGACTCGCGGAAATCTTTACCATCCACCGACGCATAGAGCCCCGCTGTTAGAAAGTCATTAGCGCCGGCCTAATTTGACGCCGGCATGGACCCGGTTTTCCCCATAACCTTGCTACAAGGAGTAGTCAACCATTATGGAATAAATTGCTGTTTTGGTTGGTTATTCCTTAAATATTGAATATATTCAATATGAACATATTGTATTGATACTCGTATAATACGCTGACCGCCGTCCACGCCGATTTTGGTATTGGACAATTTACTAAAAATCTGAGATTCGGGTCAGGGACCCGTATCGGGCATTGGTCTGTCCTTGAAACTTTTCAGCCCAATAAGACCAACTTGGGGCTAGGGGCCAAAATCTGTATTTCCAAAAATGGATTTTCGAGATTTTTGGCGACTTGGGCGTGTGGGGTATCATTTTCGACTAAATTTTGGACGCTGAATTCAATTAGACGGGTCCCGGAACGATTTGCGCTCACTGGAAGAATTTACGGATCAAAATGGTTATCTATTTACGTATTTTGATTGTGTGCGTGTGGGGTATCATTTTTTCCACAATTTTGGACGCTGAATCGATTGGAATGAGCCCGGGACACTCCAAATTCACTCTTTTCTCTGTTCAAATCCCTAACAGTGATAATGTTATTTTCTTCACTCTGAAATCTAGCTTGTCCGACACTACTGTATAGGTGAATACCTGAATCAATGAAACATTTGAATTGAATTGAATTGAAAATCACATTTTCTTATAAACTGATACATTGTGAAGATGATTACAGTAATGGTTAATTTTGACTCGATTATATTTCATAATATTCCTCATTTATCCTGCCTCTCATTATCTCCCAACTGTCTGAATAAAAATTGAGGAAGTCACGTCCATGGAGAAGTAACAATAATAAAACGTGTGAAATGATACTCTTAAATATTTTACCACTCGGGACAGCTCAATTGCTCCCTGCACCAACTACCTACCTAGCGGGAGGAGAATCAACTGCTGAACCAGTCAAATCCTTACTTTGTTGAGATATGATCAACCTGTCTTGATAGAAGAAAAACCTCAAGAAAATATAGAAGAAATATTACTCTCACATAAACAACAAGCATTACTAATTTATAATGTCATATCAAAATAATTAAGTTCACCTTGCAGTTGTCAACACTGCGAGGCCATCTTGTTCTCTCTCTTCTGACGCTTGGCATCTTCCTGTTGTAGTTGAGAGCTTGTTGAGAACCAAGAATATAATGCGTTCAAGTGATGAAGTGTTGTTCAATTATCAAATCCAGTATTATCCATAATCATAGATCAATAGGTAAATAAGAAGTGGTTCGTTTCATGTGTATGAAATTCAGTGAAGAAACACGAATTGGCGGATACGTTGCAGCCGAGGGTTAAAACAACAAAAAAACCCTATGGGCGCCTCCTGATACAAAAATGGGCTTCAGAGGACGTAGAGGGTGGAAAGGGGGTGAAAAATAAACCAAAAGGGTTTCAGGAAGTTCCACTACCCTCGTGACGGCATCACGCGATCGCCGCTAACCCTCCTCTCGACGTCGCTTAGCCATTATACCGTCGTTAGCTTTTAGTCTATTTTATCATTGATGGATAAAGGCGATTTAAATGTTGGAAATTCATGTGGAATGAATGTCAAAATGTCAACAACCTCGAACCTTACCTTCATTTTAGCTATGAATAATCGAGTGGACCAAAGAAAACCAGAAAGGGTTGTTCCGAAATTTTTGGTTTTTGGTTGGTTACTAAATTATATTATATTATATTAAATCCACCTATGTTTTCATGGAAAAAATCAATCTCTCCGATTCGGCCCAAAATTTGTTTCTGGACGTTTCAAGGTGTCTAGATTAAAATTAGCAAAAATGTCCGTCCGCCGTACTCCTTCCACGCCGACTTTGATAGTAGAAAATTTTCTAAAAAACTGAAATTTTGCTTAGGGGTCCGTTTATGACTCTAGTTAGTCCTCGGAACTTTTCAACCCGATCGGACCAAATTTGGGTGGGGTAGGGGTCATAATGTGTATTTCGAAAAATGGATTTTTGAGATTTTTTGCAATCTATGCGTGTGGGGTATCATTTTCCACTAAATTTTGCACGCTGAATCGATTAAAACGAGTCTCAACAACCAGCTCCTGTGACAAAATTTGCAGCGTTTTTAGAAACATTTCATTTTTTATTTTTTTTTTCTATTGCTTAATTAAATTATTCTAAATAAACCGATACAAATATTGGAAATATCGAATGAAAATACCGATAATAATGAATACAAAATATCACAACGTCACTTGAGTTCATAAATTGGTAATGTGTTAAATTTTGAAGATTCGGATGTACCTATAGAGTCAATAACCGCACTCTGTTCATCAACTTGAATTGGGCATTTTAGATTTAGATTTTATAGACGCATGTTCGCATTTCTTCCGAGCTGCGATCTTTCCCAGCTGAAGAGCTCTTTTCACACGACTCGGGCTTCCCATGGTACGGGAAAATCGATCCCCCCCACCTCGTCCACATCTCAGCTAACGGTTTTCCCTTCAAGCTATTCTCCCATCATAAATAGCGGGACCATTTTTAATATTAAACCCCCTCCCTTGGTCGAAACCATCACCTAACTAGCGGCTGCTTTTTGCCCCTCTTTTGCCTACGTAGTTTTCCAAGTTTCCCCCACTACTTGGCCAGGTGAGTAGAGGGGGCATTAATAGAGACTAGCGTGATATGAGGATTTCAAGCTTTGCCTAGTTATGGCACGAGAGGAGGCACTAGGACTGAGACTGAGCCTCTCCTAACCCGCTACCCCATTGCGAGGCTCACGCGATCATCCCAAGTTTTTTCTCCCCGTCCACGAGGACCTGTAGGTGATTTATCCTACCCATCAGAGTTGAGATTGCTCTCTGGTGTAAAATTCATCAGAATATCGTCGTAGGTGGAACAGATCGCACCAACTATTCCCTCGACAGGAAGAAACGTGTAATCGCACACATTTTTAGGTCAACCTTGATGAATTTCTCCTCTTGAGGGGAAACGCCACTTTATCGTCAATTTGCACACATGAAACTTTCATTTTGTTTATTATTCCTTAAATGACCAACCTTTGTTATCACGTCAAAAGTCAATCTTTGCGATTTGACCCAAAAATTGACAGTTTGCGTTTCCCCCAGAAACCCAGCAATAGTACGTATATTATTACTTGGAGCAAAACAGTTAGTGTAGAGTGTCCAAGACTCATTCTACTTGAATCAGCGACCAAAAGTTAGTGGAAAATGATACCCCTCACGCCTAAGTGCCAAAAAATCTCCAAAATCGAGTTTCAAAAAAACACATTTGTACCCTCTAAAAATTTGGGCCGATTGTCCGGAAAGAGCTCGGAGAACAACTAGAGCCAGAAAAGAGGTTTTTGATCAAAATTTCATTTTATCTAATGTTTTAAAAACTGTCCGTACCTAGCAACAACGGCGGACAGCGCTCAGGGGCAAAGGAGAAATCCCTCATCGGTGGTGAGTGGAGGTGGGATCCCGCAATGTCGAGAAAAGCGAAAGGCGGCGTTCTGCGGAGGAACGTCTCCGCCGTGGGACATCCCAGACTGGTGTCCATGCGAAAGAGTGGGATCCCTCGACGGGGACTGCGCCACAACCAATAAGGAGGAGCCTCCGCGTTGGAAACTCTTGTTAAAAATTTGGTTAAGCCAAATTAGGGACGGGGTGGTTAAAATGGGTATTTCGAAAAATAGCTTTTTGGCGTTCTAGGCATATGGGGTATCATTTTCGACTAAATTTTGGACGCTGAATCCAATGAGACGGGTCCCAGAACGATTGGCGCCTACCGGAAGAGGTTATGGGTCAAAATGGGTACCTATCTACCTATTTTGAATGTGTGCTTCCAAGATTGTGTCTGCCTAGGCGTGTGGGGTATCATTTTCCACTAAATTTTGGACACTGAATCGATTACAGTGAGTCTCCATACTCCTTGTCCGAGGTATAATCAACCCCTGCGATTGAATTTGCCGCGTTTTTTACCTCTGTAATAATAATGCATTGTGGAAGATTTTGTCTTCAAGAGTTCTTTATGGCATAAATACTTAATATCAAAATGTATATGATTTTTCAAAAAGCCAATAAAAATAATTTTTTTGCCAAGAAGATTTTTGTTATTTTTGTCATACTTTAGGAGGGTGAACGACAATAATCGTCAACCAAAATAAAACTGCAAATCCGGATGTTATATCGCGTGCTAAGCTTCTTGCGAGGTGTACGTGTTGTCGAGGCTTTCCCTTCCCACCATGTTCCGCGGGAAGGGTTTACAGTTATGGAATTATGTGCCCCATCGATTGTCAATCTTCGTGGGAAGAGACGAATAGTAAGGGGTTGTAAGGAAACGAAAAGTTTGAGGAGGGAACCGGAAAGCTCGTTCATATGCTACAGTCAGTCTGGAACACGCACTTCTCTCAAGTACGACTGGTTTGACTCTACCTCCACGGCAAAGGCTCCTGCGACTCAAAACGATCCAAAAATATCCTATTTTTGTCGTATAAATTCCCCTAAAACATCCAACGTTCATGAAAATCAGGAAGTTCTATTTCATTTTCAAAATTATTAAATGTTATCCTCTCCCAAAATCGAAATAAAACCCGTAATTTTCCCCACAACTGACGAGGATATGGCGGATTTTGCCAAACTTTGTCGCCTTTTCACCTACAACAGCAACTACTCAGCGAGTTTCAAAAGGTAGGTAAAATAGAAGAGTCAAGAAGGTTCCAAAGATTCACAAGAGTGCATTTTTGGGAAAGCGAATTATTTCCAAAAATTACACTTATAGCATTTTCTGACTAATTTAAACATGAAAAACACCAAACCTTGACTATTTTTTCGCTTTAACATAAAAATAAACTATTAACCAACCTTTTTTTTCGGATTTTAAATAAACAGTTAAATCGAAATTGTCAATCGAAGAACAACATTTGCCATTTTGAAGGAAATAAGCGCGCTAAGACTTGAATAAAATGTAAACTGCGTGAATTTCGTTGACATATATATCCGCTACACGCATTTTATTTGAAATTTTCTTAACAATTGGCACCCTCTCGTGACTTGAGCATTTTCCTGAATAAGTAATTTTGCGTTTCTTTTCATTTGCGCACACGCATTATTTATATCAACAATTTATTCGCCATAAACCGATAACAAGGTGTCGTTGAGTGTTGGAAATGTAAGAAATTGGAAAAAAATCCGCACTGTTTAATATTGTAATAAATTGAAAGGAAAAGCTGCTTTTAGGAAAGCGTAATTGATAAACACATTATCACTGAGATTACGAAAAACGGTTGAATGTAGTATGTTCAATTATTGTTTTTGTTTGCCAGCTTTTTGTTGCCCATATAAATGATTTATCGGTTTGCCGTCGTGCTTTTTTCGTGTTTGAAATGTCATTTGGTGGAAATTCTTGAAAAAAAAACGGTGCAAATTCTTCCAGAATTATAATACCTTGAAGGATGAGTATGAGGAAACCCGTGAGTATTGAGAACATATTCCAATAGGTATGAAGGTACCCACGTCATCCATACTCACTTCCAGTTGGCACCAATCAATTTGGAACAGGAATCAATGGATTCAGCGTCCAAAATTTAATGGAAAATGATACCTAAACCTACAAGCTCTCCCTCAATTTACTTAAATTGCTGCGTGATTCAATACTGAGATGCAAATACTAACTCCATAGAGAAAATAAGCAACAGCATTCTGATCAGTTAACTGTCAACTATTTATTTAGATGTATGATTATTTTTGTTTTTGTCAAAATGACTCTACTAAGAGATTTCAAGTTCTATGTTTATATTTCATTAACCTTTAAGCTCAAAGTTACCGTGAAATTTGTCAAAAAAAGTCATTCCAAAAATAGAAACATATAATAAGAACTTCGCTAATTGGAAATTGTTAGACTGAAAGGAAAGAAGAAGAAGGGCTGTATCATCGGACATCCTTATCACATTTTTGTGATAAGGTCTAAATTGTGATTCCCCTACAGCTTAATCATGACGAAAGAATTAGAAAAAATAGTGGAAAATGGTACCCCACACTCCTAGGTAGCAAAAATATCGAAAGCACACTTTTGGCATAGATAGGAGCATAAATATTTGCTTCAACTGTATTATTTCCTAGTAAACTTATCAAAAGACGTCCAGCAATTATATTTGCTGTTAATCGCACAGCTAAGGATTTTGGTCGGATTAAATTAAAAATTGTTTCAATTAATAGATATCCATTTTGACCCGTAACCTCATCTAGTGGGTGCCAATCGTTCTGGGACATGTCTCATTGGATTCAGCGTTCAGAATTTAGTCAAAAATGATACCCCACACGCCTAGATTGTCGAAAATCTATTTTTCAAAAGACACATTTTAACCCCACCCCCCGCCCAAATTTGGCTTAGCTGAATTTTTAACGAGAAGGCTCCTGCTCGTTAATTGTGGCGTAGTCCCCGTCGAGGGATCCCACTCATTCATATGGACACCAGTGCGGGATGCCCCACGGCGGATACGTTCCTCCGCAGAACGCCACCATTCGCTTTTCTCGACATTGCGGGATCCCTCCTCCATTCGCCACCGATGTGGGATTTCTCCCGAAGAAGGCGGTTGGTCCGATCGAGCTAGAGCCATGAAAGGACCCCTGACCAAAATGTCAGGTTTTTTTGAAAATTATCTACTAGGTACCGAAAACGGAGTGGACATATATATATAATACCTTTAAACTAACATACCTTTAAATTATTCAAGGAATAACCAACAAAAAATGTATTATTCTCACTACCAGCGTTCTAATTTTATTAACGATATAAGTTTCTAATAAAAATGATAATTTTTATTCACCAGAGTTCTTACTAATTTACCTTCTTCCACACCACTCGTTGTCAAGTGAAATTGAGAGGCTAAAATTTGTTTGTCCAAAGTGTAATTGGATGACTGTCCAAAACGTGGACGGTGGACAGCAAATGGAAGTACCGGTTTTGGTATATTATCCCTTAAATAATAATCCAACTGCGTTTTCAACCTTTTCTTTGTGTCCCAAAATATGAAATTTTGCGTTTCATAAAAACATCGTTTAACCAATTTAAGAATACTAAACCAAAATAAACGTGGATTTTTTCCACTTCAGATAAGAATGAGCAAACTTCGTCCAACACCAAGGCCGGTGAACAACTCATTCATGCCAGTAGGGCAACACTATCTTCTTCCACAAGGCGAAACCTCTCACGGCGGTCGATATCACATTAATCAACCCCTAGTTGAACAAAACTTAACAGAAAAGCCCCGAGCCCTTCTTCCTCACGCCGCATCGCTTTTTAGTTGGGGCTTTATGCGAATTTTTTTTTTTTTTTTTTTTTTTTTTTTTTTTCCACGAAGCATTTTTCATCTATTTATACCGTTGTAGTCGAATTGACTGGGCGTTACCTGGTGGGGAGGGGATACAACGAGTTTTGCCTTGTTACTCAATATGCCAACGGGGATACAAAGGGCGTGATTTATCATTGCCAGGGAGCAAGAGCAAGGTGCGTTGTTGGTTCGAAAAAATGTTTGTTTTTATCGGTCGCGTACCTATGTAAATTGATAGTTTTGTGGTGGTGAATCACGAATTATCATTTTCAAAATGACCCCATCTCGGCCGTTTCCTACGACCCAAAACTTATTTTTTTTGGGGTGCGGCGGGTCCCAGACCCATTCCAATCAATTCAGGATCCAAAATTTAGTAGAAAATCATACCCCACACGCCCAGGTACCAGAAATTTCGAAAACACATTCAAAATGGGTAATATATACACAATTTGACCCATAACTTCTTCCAGTGGGTGCCAATCGTTCAGGGACCCATTTCGTTGGATTCAGCGTCCAAACTTTAGTGGAAAATGATACCCCACTCGCCTGGATCCCCCAAAAACTCGAAAATCAATTTTTCAAAAAACACATTTTGTCCCCTACCCCGCCCAAATTTGGTCCGATCAGGCTGAAAAGTTTTGAGGACCAACTAGAGCCAGGAATGAATCCCTGACCAACATTTCAGATTTTTAAAAAATTGTCTACCATAAAAATCGGCGTGGACGGTGGATGACACTAAATGTCAAATTTTGCTTATATTGATAGGGGTTTTTTGAAAAATGGATTTTCCAGATTTCCGCCGACCTAGGCGTGTGGGGTATCATTTTCCACTAAATTTTAGACCCTGAATCAATTGGAATGGGTCCTGGTCCCTCACTGTTTACCCCATACTCATGCTACAAGGAAGAATCAACCATTGATGAAAAATTTACAACGTTCTTGTGAAAGTTCAGGCCGATGTTCACTGAAAATTCATCCTCGACGATTATAAGTTTGTATTTTCCGTGGTAAATTGACTCGAATTAGTTTCATGGGGTCGTATTAAACCCGCTATTTTCTTCAACGGTCACGCGATAAGACTTTTTACGCCGAAATCTTGATAATAGGGTGGTCATTATTTATAAGAAATCTTCCCACAAATGGGTGAGAATACGGTGACACGCGGTGTCAGGTGAATTTTTCGTACATTTTCCGAGCGATTTCCTCGTTCGATGTTCGGTAAAAGTTGACGGTATACTTAACTATGACTTTTTCGATACTTTTCCTTATAATGTAGGTTAATTGTTTGCATACGTTTGAGAAACTTATGTTGAACTTCTTTATTCCTTGTATGTTCGCATTCATCTCGGTAAATTGACTCTAGATCATTGATTCGATTGTTAATTACCACTGTTGACGGATCGGGCCCACAGATCAACAACCTGTCCAGGCCTGTCACTTCATATCGTCTATCTATTTCTTAGCCAAGTTATTTTTGTTCATATTATTTTATTATCGAAGTAAATTACATATTTACCTATTTGGCATGCACGTTTTTGGCCACATTTTTCTTTCAAATTAAATTTTTGATTAATATTATCCTTATTTATGCATATACAGGGTGCCCTACGAGTTGTTTCCTAAAAAATTTTAAAAACCGCTCTAAAAAAGTTGATTTATTTTACGCGATATAAACAAATTTTAGTCATAATTCTGCGAAAATTGAGTTGAATTATGAAGCATTTCGTGTTTGAAAAACAATTTCAACATCATCCACTATCTAACATTTTTGGGGTTGCGCAATTTTGCGTGCTCGCCAATCCGGTTGCGCTCAATAATAATAAAAAAAATGTTGAGAAATCAAATTTTCATTATATTGGGTAGAACCCTGTATACAAAATTATTTTGTATTGATTTGACCCGGAAATATACAAATAAATACATGAAATAAACAACAAGTCTCCGGCATCCTCGCCGCCGCCGCGGCGTGAGCCGTTGAGCCATTTGCGGAACGATTCCCACCTGCTGATTTGGCTGCCGCCGTCAGTCAACCCACCGCCGTCAGTTAACTCACCACCGATGTGCGCGACGCACCGCCCGCCTTCTCCGTTCTCGTGAAATGCACTACGCCGCGTCGGACTCGTCGGGTGATCCTATTGTCGAGTCAATTTTCTCTTGCTGATTTGCCTGCCGCCGTCAGTCAACTCGCCGGCGATGTACACGACGCACCGCCCGCCGACTCCGTTTTGGTAATGTGCACTCCGCTGCGTCGGAGTCGTCTACTGAGCCCCGCTTTTTGCACTCGCGTTGATTTCCAGTTTGGATTATTATAGCGGTTTAACGAACCAATTGGTGATTCTCCATTTCAAATAAGAGGTAGACGGGACACGGTTCGTTTCTCATTGAAAAACGCTGCAAATTCTGTTGGTTATTTCTAGGACCAGGAGAATAGAGACTTATTCCAATCGATTCAGCGTCCGAAATTTAGTGGAAAATGATACCCCACACGCCGAGGTACCCAAAATCTCGAAATACACATTCAAAATGGGTAGATGGACACCCATTTTGACCCATAACCTCTTCCGGTGGGCGCCAATCGTCCCAGGCACGTCTCATTGGACTCAGCATTCATAATTTAGCCGAAAATGATACCCCAAACGCCTTGATCGCCGAAAATCTCAAAAATCCATTCATCAAAATACACATTATATATACATCCATTCATCAAAATACACATTATATATACAGTATTTTCCCAATGTCTGGATGTACTACTTTCTGAAAAAAGAACGAGAATTAACCGTCCTTTTTGACGGATTTGACTTCATTTTGGTTGGTTATTCCTTGAATAAATTAATTTTCGAGATTTTGGGCGATCTAGGCGTTTGGGGTATCATTTTCCGCTAAATTTTGGACGCTGAATCGATTGAAATGGGTCCCAGAACGATAGGCACCAACCGGAGGAAGTTATGGGTCAAAATGGTTATGTATCTACCCATTTCGAATGTGTGATTTTGAGATTTCTGTTACATGGGCGTGTAGGGTATCATTTTCCACTAAATTTTGGACGCTGAATCGATTGTAATGAGTCTCTATTCTCCTGGTCTGATGAATAACCTACACCCGTGAAAGAATTTGCATCGTTTTTGGGTACAACTCGCCCCAAAAACTCCCCAATGTGTCTAATCTCGGTTTTGACAAATGTGGTGGTTAGTACTTTATGAAATTAAACTCAAGTATAAATTTAACACGTAGAATCCATCATTTGTGCACTCAAGTGCTCCGAATCAGCATTTATTTTCTACCTTTCGATAATATTTTAATTTACTCAAGCCATCTCTCATACGAACTCTTGCGTTGGTAAAACGCGTATAAAGTATTTCCAACCTCGTGAGTAGTTACATCTTCGAATAAAATGATAGTTCGGGCAAGTCACACCACTGCATGGCAACAAACAGTGTCAAAAAAACATTACGTCAACTCCAACTGGAAATTTATTGTTGGTCGTCACGTCAGTTTTTTCACCACACAAGACGCCCAGAAATAGACTTTGCGGGGTGATTCGAATGTAATGCGCAAAAATGGAGTGCGATCGATTTATTCCTCTATTCGGACGAGAGCTTATATTATTTTCGTAACTATTCAATAAGCGTTTTTAATATAAATTTTGTTGATGAGTCAATATCGATTCCATCGAACATATTAACGTGTCAAGGTCCAGTCCAATGAAATAAATCAGTATGGTTCCAATTGGGGATGGGACATCAAACGGGAAACATCGATGTTACCATCGACATCGCAAAGTCAATATCGATGGCTATTAAGCATTGGCCTATCATCAATGTAAGCCACCGTCAAACATCGACCATTTAGAAATTTCGATTTTTTTGCCAATATTGGGGGCGGAAAACAATCGATATTTTGTCGGGTAACTATCGATAGTTTTCTGTAAATTTGAGATGGTGTGATAACGGACAATTTCCTGTTTTCAAGATGTTTGCCGTTCTTGTTAGAATTTATCCATAGTTCTTGTGTTATAAAGTCCCTACATCACCCACCCCAACATCAACTTCAACTTCAACATCAACTTCAACACCAACTTCAACACCAACTTCAACATCAACATAAAATTCAATATCAACTTCAACATCAACTTCAACTTCAACATCAACTTCAACTTCAACATCAACATCAACTTCAACTTCGATAATAAAGGATACTTACATATTATGTTGAATTAAAACGAACTGACAGTAAAATAAATCTATCGCCATTTTATCCATGGCATTAAAACCATACAAATAACAAATCATGAGAAGGAAAATTATGTACATTGGTTATGCTTAAGCAACATCTGAGTTTGATCAAACAAACTGTATACTGCGAGAAATAAATACAATTGAACCTACAATTGAAAAAGAGCCTACCTACTGAAATCAAAATTGAGTATGACGTTTTAATTTAACTGTCGTAACTTTTTTTTTTTTTACTGATTATGAAAATTATGATTGCTTTCAGAACTTAATTATTTAATCTGGGAGAAAAAAAACATCGATGCTTTGTTACACCGACTATTTTAACATCAATGATCGATAATAACGGAACCTGTACCATCAATGGTGAAAAATTGACCATTGAACGTAAAACGATGTTTCGATACTATCGATCATCGATGGCCATCCTTAGTTCCAGCCTCGGCTTTGTTACTCACCTCTCCTCACGTTTATTTATCATCTACTTAATGATATTATTTATCTCATTATGTTCACATTTTCCCTGACACGGTCTTCACCACATTGTGTGAATCTGTTGTTTTCATTGTTTGACGCCTATCTTCTTTCATTAGGAATTTATCAGATTTGTTCTTCCATTTGGCAAATTGATTGGCACAACTGATTTGTGTTGTTGTTGTTGTTCCAGCAGTCCGTCAGCTTTTGCGGAAGAGACGTCTTCAATCAAATGTCCCATTTGCACCGATCAAGGATTTGTAAGTTTCTATTTTGTTTCAAATTTGTTATTTTCCTTAAGTTGAAACTGTTAATCCTTTAATGCCAAACTGCACCAGCAGAGGCAGGTCTATTCCTGTCGCAGTAGGTGACTTATCATGTTCGATGTCTGAAACTGTTTCGTTCTGAAACCTATCAAAATACGTTTATGGGGTTCCAATCGAACATTGTTAGGGGGGAACTGCGGTATGAGTCTCCCCTACCAGCATCTGCCCCAACTGCTCAAAATGAAGGACAATGTTGAATGTTTGTTTTTGCCTCAGCTTCTCACATAAACACTCACATTTACACAATGCCATCGACCTCAGTGATATACCGCCAAACCATCATCCCATTGACATATTTCGAACCTCCCTTGTCTTCAGCCAAAACCAATGGAGAATTGGGCAAACGGGATGAACTTGAAGGTTTGAGACATCTTCCTGGTAATCTACTCATATCACCAGATCTGCTCGTTTTCAGCAAATTTCGAGACTGATACGATTGAAACTGAGGAAACAATGAAGAGGGGGGGATCTACCCTTCAGACATCTCACAGAAGAAGAAGAAGTGGCCAACCAATTATCAGCCAGTGGCAACTCTGGGGCAATGTGGGGATAAAAGGGCAGGAGTTTGGAAAAGAGCCTGAGTTGTCTGCTGTAATGCTGTGTGATGGTATGAAAATAGGGTCTGTGTTTCATCTTTGAGTTGTCTCAGAGGAGCGTCTTGATAATGCTGTATGCTAAGGTATAATAGTGGAGTCTCTGTGACGTTTCTTCAGCAGAAACCAATGGAGAATCGGGCAAACAGGATGAACCTGAAGATTTGAGACATCTTCCTGTAATCAACTCATATCACCAGATCAGCTCATTTCCAGACTGATATGATTGAAATGGAGGAAACAATGATGACCACCAAAGCCTTGTCCTTAGGCAGAGCAGACCAGACCTGCCAATTTGCCGAATTCAAATGCCCTTTCACCATCAGATAAATGGAAATTGTCAAGATTGGCATCAGACCAACTGCGGTGGCCCACCACAGAAGAAGGGGCAGAAACATCTACCCTTCAGACATTCACAGAAGAAGTGGCCAACCAATTATCAGCCAGTGGCAACTCTGGGGCAATGTGGGGATAAAAGGGCAGGAGTGTGGAAAAGAGCCTCAGTTGTCTGCTGGTATGAAAATAGGGTCTGTGTGACATCTCTGAGTTGGCTCAGAGGAGCGTCTTGATAATGCTGTATGCTAAGGTAAAATAGTGGAGTATGTGTGACGTTTCTTCAGCAAAAACTAATGGTAAATCGGGCAAACAGGATGAACCTGAAGATTTGAGACATCTTCCTGTAATCAACTCATATCACCAGATCAGCTCATTTCCAGACTGATATGATTGAAATGGAGGAAACAATGATGACCACCAAAGCCTTGTCCTTCAGCAAACCAGACCAGACCTGACAATTTGCCAAATTCAAATGCTCTTTCACCATCAGCTAAATGGAAATTGTCAAGATTGGCGACAGAGAAACTGCGGTGGCCCACCACAGAAGAAGGGGCAGAGACATCTACCCTTCAGACATTCACAGAAGAAGAAGAAGAAGAAGTGGCCAACCAATCAGCCAGAGGCAACTCTGGGGCAATGTGGGGATAAAAGGGCAGGAGAGTGGAAAAGAGCCTCAGTTGTCTGCTGTAATGCTGTGTGCTGGTATGAAAATAGAGTCTGTGTGACATCTCTGAGTTGGCTCAGAGGAGCGTCTTGATAATGCTGTATGCTAAGGTATAATAGTGGAGTCTGTGTGACGTTCCTTCAGCAGAAACCAATGGAGAATCGGGCAAACAGGATGAACCTGAAGATTTGAGACATCTTCCTGGTAATCAACTCATATCACCAGATCAGCTCGTTTCTAGCTATTTCCAGACTGATATGATTGAAATGGAGGAAACAATGATGACCACCAAAGCCTTGTCCTTAGGCAGAGCAGACCAGACCTGCCAATTTGCCAAATTCAAATGCTCTTTCACCATCAGCTAAATGGAAATTGTCAAGATTGGCGACAGAGAAACTGCGGTGGCCCACCACAGAAGAAGGGGCAGAAACATCCACCCTTCAGACATTCACAGAAAAAGTGGCCAACCAATTATCAGCCAGTGGTAACTCTGGGGCAATGTAAGGATAAAAGGGCAGGAGTGTGGAAAAGAGCCTCAGTTGTCTGCTGTAATGCTGTGTGCTGGTATGAAAATAGGGTCTGTGTTTCATCTTTGAGTTGTCTCAGAGGAGCGTCTTGATAATGCTGTATGCTAAGGTATAATAGTGGAGTCTGTGTGACGTTCCTTCAGCAGAAACCAATGGAGAATCGGGCAAACAGGATGAACCTGAAGATTTGAGACATCTTCCTGTAATCAACTCATATCACCAGATCAGCTCATATCCAGACTGATATGATTGAAATGGAGGAAACAATGATGACCACCAAAGCCTTGTCCTTAGGCAGAGCAGACCAGACCTGCCAATTTGCCAAATTCAAATGCTCTTTCACCATCAGCTAAATGGAAATTGTCAAGATTGGCGACAGAGAAACTGCGGTGGCCCACCACAGAAGAAGGGGCAGAAACATCCACCCTTCAGACATTCACAGAAAAAGTGGCCAACCAATTATCAGCCAGTGGTAACTCTGGGGCAATGTGGGGATAAAAGGGCAGGAGTGTGGAAAACAGCCTCAGTTGTCTGCTGTAATGCTGTGTGCTGGTATGAAAATAGAGTCTGTGTGACATCTCTGAGTTGGCTCAGAGGAGCGTCTCGGTAATGCTGTGTGCTAAGGCATGACAGTTGAGTCTGTGTGGGATTCCAATTACAACCCAACTCTTTTGGAAATTGAATCAAAAGCCGTATCGTACAAGAAGATGCCATACCATACAAGGATTTGGATTTGAGGAGTGATACCAAGGACAGTTGTGGAAGTGGTGTGTCCAGCTATAGCTGCTGCATACTGAGGAACTCCTGGTAGCCTGAAACCAACCTTGTCACCTGCAAAACATCTACAACTACACCAACTACCTATTTTGAATGTGGGTTTTCGAGATTTCTCGTACCTAGGCGTGTAGGGTATCATTTTCGACTAACTTTGGACGCTGAATCGATTGGAATGAGCCTGAGACACACCACACTAACTGTTTTCTCATATTTTCCCCCCGCTCTGAGGAATAACCAACCCCTGTAAAATAATTTGCAGCGTTATTGTTTCCTCAACTAGGACTTATTACATACTCTTGAAGTAGTGTGGGAAGGCAAAATTGTATATTTTATGTAGTGTTTTGAACTGACCTCCGAAGCGGGACATTTGGGCATTCCACAACCGATTGTTGGGACAGCGGGACAAGATGGTTTAAATTGGGACGTATGGTCACGTTTGTCATTTACCGACATTTGAAGGTATCTCCCTGATTTATATCTTCTTGACTCACTAGCCATTGAGGAAATAGGTGTTTGAATGAAAATAAAAAATACCCTTTCAGATAATACATCGCTTATTGCTGATTTTTGCTGCTAGTCGAACAATATCTTCTATTTCCTGTTGTTTATCTCCCATCTGAATATTTTGCTCTAAATCCTCATTCTGTTCACCTTCTCACACGCTTTTCACAACTTTCCAAATGAGGCGGGAAAATGAAGGATCGCCCTCTGCGTCGTACGCGCGTGCATCACTGCAGTATTGCAACTTTGAAGCGTCAATTCGCGTGACGACAGTTTCCTTCCCTGGAGTTCCTTCCTTCTCACACGAGGCCAAAAGTGTATAACTGGGGCGATGTGGAACACGTTGGGTCGTACGATTTGTAAAAGTTGAGCACGACTAGCGAGTAAATGAGCGAAGGGGTGAAGTTATATGGGACTAATCACGCAATAGATGACAAGATAAAGTTTAAAAGAATTTGTCCATAAATTTTTTAGACTACTAATTCTATGATTGACTAGGTATACGATCAAACTATGAGTTCATTACTGCTGCATGGAATGAAATTTCCACCGGACGTAGAATTTAAAGGATTGTCACTTGAAAACGCAGCGAATTCACAGGAGTTGGTTATTCCTCAGACTAGGAGCATGGAGAAAATGGGGGGAAACAGTGAGTGTGGGGTGTCCCAAACTCATTCCAATCGATTCAGGGACCAAAATTTAGTGGAAAATGATACTCCACACGCCTAGGTACCAGAAATCTCGAAACCCCACTTTCAAAATAGGTAGATAGATACCCATTTTGACCCATAATCTCAACTAGAAGGTGCCAATCATCCCGGGACCCATTTCATTGGATTCGGCGTCCGAAATTTAGTGAAAATGATACCCCACTCGCCTAGATCGCCCGAAATCTCGAAAATCAATTTTTCCAAAAAACACATTTTGACCCCTTCCCCGCCAAAATTTGGTCCGATTGGGCTGAAAAGCTTGGAGGACCGTCCTAGGCCGGGAACAGACCCCTGACCCAAATTTCAGATTTTTAGAAAATTTTTACTACCAAAAACGGCGTGGACGGTGTACGGCGGACAGACCTTTTGGTTGGTTATTCCTTGAATAATCAACCTATGTTTTCATGCAAATGGTCAACCTCTCCGATTCGGCTCCAAATTTTTTTCTGGACGTTTCATGGTGTCTAGATCAAAAAAGGTCAATGTCCGTCCGCCGTACGCCGTCCGCCGTCCACGCCGTTTTTGGTAGTAGAAAATGTTCTAAAAATTTGAAATTTGGGTCAGGGGTCTGCTCCCGGCCTAGGACGGTCCTCCAAGCTTTTCAGCCTAATCGGACCAAATTTGGGCGGGGTAGGGGTCAAAATGTGTTATTTGAAAAATGGATTTTCGAGATTTTGGGCGATCTAGGCGAGTGGGGTATCATTTTCCACTAAATTTTGGACGCTGAATCACAACTGGTTGCGCGATCGATTTCACAACTGGTTGCGCAACCGATTACTCAACTGGTTGCGCAACTGATCATACAACTGGTTGCGCAATTTATTACACAACTGGTTGCGCAACCAATTTTAAAACTGGTTGCGCAACCAATTACACAACTGGTTGCGCAACTGATCATACAACTGGTTGCGCAACTGATTACACACCTGGTTGCGCAACTGATCATACAACTGGTTGCGCAACTGATCATACAACTGGTTGCGCAACTGATCATACAACTGGTTGCGCAACCGATTACACAACTGGTTGAGCAACTGATTACACAACTGGTTGCGCAACTGATCATACAACTGGTTGCGCAACCGATTACACAACTGGTTGCGCAACTGATCATACAACTGGTTGCGCAACTGATCATACAACTGGTTGCGCAACCGATTACACAACTGGTTGAGCAACTGATTACACAACTGGTTGCGCAACTGATTACACAACTGGTTGCGCAACTGATTATACAACTGGTTGCCCAACTGATCATACAACTGGTTGCGCAACTGATCATACAACTGGTTGCGCAACTGATCATACAACTGGTTGCGCAACTAATTACACAACTGGTTGCGCAACTGATTATACAACTGGTTGCGCAACTGATTACACAACTGGTTGCGCAACCGATTACACAACTGGTTGCGCAACCGATTTCACAACTGGTTGCGCAACTGATTATACAACTGGTTGCGCAACCGATTTCACAACTGGTTGCGCAACTGATTACACAACTGGTTGCGCAACCGATTACACAACTGGTTGCGCAACCGATTTCACAACTGGTTGCGCAACTGATTATACAACTAGTTGCGCAACTGATTATACAACTAGTTGCGCAACTGATTATACAACTGGTTGCGCAACCGATTTCACAACTGGTTGCGCAACTGATTACACAACTGGTTGCGCAACCGATTACACAACTGGTTGCGCAACCGATTTCACAACTAGTTGCGCAACTGATTATACAACTGGTTGCGCAACTGATTATACAACTGGTTGCGCAACCGATTTCACAACTGGTTGCGCAACCGATTTCACAACTGGTTGCGCAACTGATTACACAACTGGTTGCGCAACCGATTACACAACTGGTTGCGCAACCGATTTCACAACTGGTTGCGCAACTGATTATACAACTGGTTGCGCAACCGATTTCACAACTGGTTGCGCAACTGATTACACAACTGGTTGCGCAACCGATTACACAACTGGTTGCGCAACCGATTTCACAACTGGTTGCGCAACCGATTTTAAAACTGGTTTTGGAACCGATTTCAAAACTGGTTTCGAAACAAAAACGCTGCAAATTCTTACACAGGGGTTTGTTATTCCTCGGACCAGGCTCATTTCTTCAACATGGAGGAAATGGGGAAACAGTGGGTGCGGAGGGTCCCGGACCCATTCCAATCGATTCAGGATCCAAAATTTAGTGGGAAATGATACCCCACATGCCTAGGTACCGGAAATCTTGAAAACGCATATTCAATATGGGTAATAGATACCCAATTTGACCCATAAGTTCTTCTAGTTGGTGCCAATCGTTCTGAAACCCATTTCATTTGATTCAGCGTCCAAAATTAAGTGGAAAATGATACCCCACTCGCCTAGATCGCCCAAAATATCGAAAATTCATTTTTCAAAAAACACATTTTGACTCCTACCCCAATCAAATTTGGTCCAATCGGGCTGAAAAGTTTGGAGGACCGTCCTAGGCCGGGAACAGACCCCTGACCCAAATTTCAGATTTTTAGAAAATTTTCTACTACCTAAAACAGCGCGGACATTGACATTTTTTGATCTAGACACCTTGAAACGTCCAGAAAAAATTTTTGAGCCGAATCGGAGAGGTTGACCTTTTGCATGAAAACATAGGTTGATTATTCAAGGAATAACCAACCAAAAGTGTTATTTATTTATTTATTAATTTATTTATTTATTTATTTATTTCCTTCCACAATAAACACACAAGAGATAAATACTCGAATAAAAATGAAAGGACTACTCAAATAAAATATAACAAAAAACATCACTAATCTGGAAGGTACTCCCCCTGTATGGCGAACCGTGCCCAGGGAGAGGAGTCAAATCTAGGGGAAAAACATAAGCAAGTACTGTGAACTATATAGAGCGGGTGTAGTTAAAACAGCATAAGGGAGACGGCATTGTCTCATGGAAGCAGTTCAAAGAAAAACATAAACAAAGAACAGAATTACATTATGGATTATTATTATTAAATTAAAGTAATTTTTTCCTTCAAAAGATGCCTGGTTACTATTGATTTCCACTTTGCCTGATTACAAGCCACTTTGACATCTACAGGGAGTGAGTTGAAGAATTTCACTCCTATATAAAAATATTGGTTTTGGAAAAAAGAAGTTGTTCCCTTTGGAATTATACACCTGAGGTCCTTTTTTGCCCTAGTGTGTACATCATGACCAATCATTATAATATCATTTTCGACTAAATTTTGGACACTTAATCGATTGGAATGGGTACGAAAACGATTGGAACAGTCTGGATGAGATTATGGGGCCAAAATGGGTACCTATCTACCCATTTCGAATGTGTTTTTGAGATTTTTGGAAACCTAGTCGTGTGGGGTGTCATTTTCCACTAAATTTTGGACGCTCAATCCAATGAAATGGGTCCTAGAACGATTGGCACCCACCGGCAGAGGTTATGGGTCAAAATGGGTATCTATCTACCCATTTCGAATGTGTTTTCAAAATCCCTGGTACCTAGGCAAGTGGGGTATCATTTTCGACTAAATTTTGAACCCTGAATCGATTGTAATGGGTCTGAGACCAGCCACACTCACCGTTTTCCCCATTTCCCCCATGTTGAAGAAATGCCATGCGCCTGGTCAGAGGTATAACCAACCCCAATGAATGAATTTGCAGCGTATCACGTGGATCTAACCTCAATTGATGTATCATTTGAAGATACTGTTGTATATTTTTTTTCGTCTTCCCTTATAAGTGATTGTGATTACACGCCACACAGCGGCCGTTTTGTCTTCCCTCGGGAACAGAATTTACTAACTAGGAGATTAATCTTTACGGCTTAAGGTCGACGGGCTGGTTTAAAGCTTTGCTCTTATGGTTTAGGGCCGACCGCGGACGATGGCTCCTGTTGCCGACCGCGTAGCGAGTGCGCACCTCATCCGCACAAACCATTTGCGGTTATCCCTCATGTTTCCTTCTCTCTCGCCTTTGCACATAACCGACTGCTTTCTTTTCACCCCTTCGCTGCGATGAGATGTTTTTATTAGGAAATCCCCCTTCTTGTTGTGGTCGACTGGAGCGACAGGATTTTCCCGCCATTTTTCACGGATTTTACAACAAAATGAAAGTACTGCTGTTTGACAAACTGTTTTGACAGCACTAAAACTACTCAACACCAATTATAGTATTTAAAAACGTCGTACCTGGCTTAGATGTTACAGCTCATTCCTAACCTCTATCGTCGTACCACGATTTTCCCTTATTCCAAAACGCTGCAAATTCCTTCACATTCCTGGGGGTTATTCCTCTGACCAGGAGCATGGAGACTCATTCCAATCGATTCAGCGTTCAAAATTTAGTGGAAAATGATACTACACTCGCCTAGGTACCAGAAATCTCGAAAACGCATTCGAAATGGGTGAATAAGCACCCATTATGACCCATAACCTCATCCAGAGGGCGCCAATCTTTCCGGGACCCATCTCATTGGATTCAGCGTCCAAAGTTTAGTCGAAAATGATACCCCACACCCCTAGGTACCAGATACCTCGAAAACCCAATTTCAAATTGGGTAGTTATATACACATTTTGACCCATAACCATCTCCAGTGGCAACCAATCCGCGTGGGACCCATCTAAATGGATTCAGCGTCCAAAATTTAATTAATATTATTAAATTTAAAGCGTCGATAAATTATGCGAAAAAAATGGATCGGGTCATTGTAGGGTTAATTATTTCTGATAACCTGTTTTTTGAAAAAAATGCGGATAAGTATAAGATGTTGAAGAAACATGGATTGAATGTATCGAACGTAGATTTCGTAAAAATCGATATTTCTGTTAACTCCTCACAAATGCTTGTATCGAACGCATTTGTGGTGTCATGGACAAGTATGAGTAGTATAAGTAACGTCCGGTAGGGGGTATGGTCATTGTATGGACCTGTTGATTTTATTTATTGTGCTGTTTCCAGTATTGCTGGTTATGTGACAATTTTTAGGTTGTATTAATGCGTGATGATTTTCCAGGAATTGTTACAACTTTTGACCAGCCAGTATGGTATTCTGTTTGACGTTTTTCTTTCCTCGAGAATCACACACAAAGGCATATGAAACCGGATGCCATGATAAACGCCGGCACAACTACCACTGGTCATGCAAACGAATTTAAATTGGCGCACAATCGCGAAGCGAAAACGTCAGCGTACAAAATAAATAAATCAAAAGGATAGAAACACCTTCTAAGGGATTAAAAGGGAACATTTTGTGAGCAGATTTCTACTCATGCGAACAAAAAAGGCAATGGCATACCCAGGGAAACAGGACGGCACTGTGGGAGGGTGGCAGTGTTGCCACCATACAGCTTAGCGACCGTTACGGTCAATAAGCCTTTAAAGATGTTGTACTCGCGACCCTAAAGGGCCTGCTGCCAGTAGTGACCACTTTCCAATATACCGAAGTATAATTGAAATATGAAACGGTACCACATGATATATAAGTCAGCAAATAGTTTGGATATTTCTTTAGACTGGTTGTGTTGTATCAATATCTGTGCTCTGCCAAAATTGATTCTGACATGCGCATAATGCATGTGAAATCAAAAAATATTTCTGGTCATTGGAATAAAAGAAAAAAAATTGTTTTGTCATTTTTAAATCGAACATTTACATTTGTAAAAGTAAAATGCTTCCACCAGTGTTGGCCGAATCGTGCAAATATCGGTGCGTGAGCATCTAACCACGACGTTGAAGTCTTCTACCCAGTTTGACAATGGATTATTAATATGCAGCACATACTGTATGAGAGCGATTTCCCACCCAGTTCAGTTGGGTTTGAAAGATTGAATTATGCAACGATTAACTGGCCCTCATCACTTTGCCCGTGACGTGGCCAGGTGGGCATTGAAGGGCCCTTCGACGTTGTATATTATTTAAATCTTTGCGGTGAAAATGTATCGAAAAGCACCGTACACATGGTGACGGCACGGTGGGGGATATTTGATTCAGCACAGTGAATCTAGGGAACACCAAAGAGCAATCGAAAGCTACAAAAGTACCTTCCATTCACCAAATTCTGTGAGTTTTGTGAGGAGAAGCCTATCGCCTCATGAAAAGCATTGCAATCATAATAATTTCATGTCCCAATTTTGGCTTTTTGGACATTGCATTATTTTTCGAATGAGATGCTCTGATCCTTTGTTATTCCAATGCGTTTTTGTCCTAAAGTGAAGGCCAACAGGTAGCGTTGTAGTATAACTGGTAAGGCAGCTGCCTTAACTGCAACAGCAAATAGTAGGATTCAATAAATGAACCTGAAGACTAACCAATTCCAACAAGAAAGACGAGTCCTAACCCTGAAGCTGCTCAAGGAGAATCATAATGACTCAGACCGCACACTGATCCAACAGAAGGCCAGTAACTGGGATAATTAACCCTCATCTCAAGGCAACCCTATCTTGGACGCAGCGAAGCCAAGGAATACTCTGTTTTGGGAAGCCTTCAATGTATCTGGTGTACCATCTTGCCCTTTCTCACTAGGCCATACTCAGCCTATGTTCATTCTGTTTTAGAGTATCGTCACGTTGGACTGTGGCCACCTGATACCAACTCCTGATCCATTGAGAATTCCTTGCGAACCGGAAGACGAATTCAAGAGACCACCAAGGTAACAAGGAGATGACTGCAGCTAGTTTTTCTGCACCACAACATTTTTGATTGGTTATAGAAGGATTTTTATGACGAAGCCATACAGTACAAGAGGGAGCAAAGCAAGGCCACAAGGATACCTGATTGTTTAACTCCTGAAGACTGAGGTATTATTGAGGCATCAATGTGAGGTCTTACAGGTGAGGCAGAGTCATCTCATATGTGTTTCTTCAGGTGCTTTTAAGTTGAACTTTTTGCTTGGTAACCTATCTTCATACCGTCACTGTACTAGTGACTTTACACATAGCATCTACCATCTTCAGTCCCTTGTTTGTTGTCTGACCATTTGCGCGTTAAATTAAAACAAACTATACTCTCCTCAGAACGTCCTGTGGAAGATTATACCGTCGGAGGACACCTGGTCGGCAGTTCAACCCTCCTCCAGAAGTTGTTGTTCAGAGGCTGGAACTGACTCAGAGGAAAACACCAGTAGCAGTCCCTTCCAAGCAACCACATCCACGGCCTCAGAAGAAGAAAGACACTGTTCAGCACCCTACAACGCCTGATGCAAGGTTATTTACTCAGCACAATGAGTTGTATTGCGAGAACATCAACCAATATTCCTGGGTGCACTTGGAATTAAATCAAAGCAATTGTTGTTTTTTCAGGGAGAATGGAAGAATACTAGGCTCCAAGGTACTTCCATTGATGGCTCTACTCTTACAGAAAAATGGTACGACAGACACTGCTTCAACAAAATTTTATCGTAGAGTTCTTTCATAGCTCTCAGACATTAACTGTTTTAATACCAGCAGGTGAAGACAACCAGGAAGAATTTGACGACAGCCAGTATCCAGTCGACACTCAAGAGAAATATAAAGATGACAACAGAAGGCGCAAATTGACCATCCAATGTGTTCAACTTCTTCCTGATGCTGAAGCCATGCCTGCAAAGCTCACGTCTAGGCGGCAATGTCGAGCCGGCAGATGAGCGATGAGAGAGCTACTGCTCTTAATTGTGTTCTCCCTACAGAATTTAATGTGGCCTTTCATTATCCTGTAATAAATCCAGCTTGAACTGTAGACAGACTAGTGTAAACCCCCCAGGATCTCCAAAAGATAGCCCTATACTGTTGGCCAAGTGCCAGGGTTACTGTTGCAAAGAGATCGAGATCTTGGAGTGTAATTGGATGCTAAAAACTGTTTGGCAAGCAATGGGTCAACCCATTATCTGAGTTTCAATAAGGTATAGGCCATCTCAGGCCAGAAAAGTGGTTCCTCTGCAGGCAGTACCAAGCTAGTGAGGGTGCCAACTACCAATTTCTGACTGCAAGCTTGCTCCTGGTACTCATGTCCCATTTTTTCAAGGCTAACATTTGCGCAAGTCCCTGGCTCCAGGCATTGACTGCTCACTAAGGTAATGGTGCATTTGGGCGACGTGCATGGCAGGCTCTTTGTTTCAGGAAGTGGCTGGCCTCATTTAGGATGCGATTAAGAAGATGCACCAAACTACCGGAGTGGACAGCCTGATCTAGCCAGGATGTAGCTCTCAACTCTCAATG
Source organism: Cyrtorhinus lividipennis (assembly GCA_019603395.1). Taxonomy (NCBI): domain Eukaryota; kingdom Metazoa; phylum Arthropoda; class Insecta; order Hemiptera; family Miridae; genus Cyrtorhinus; species Cyrtorhinus lividipennis. Next base: position 2,091,270 of record CM034009.1, read on the forward strand.
GTACAGCCACTACAGCCTTACGTGTTTGGCAGGTCCATTGTATGACAGTGCACAAGCTGTTTTTCCGATGGATTCCTTGGATTTTTTTGTAACCTGCGGGTCTGGCTTGTACGTCGGTGGAGGTAGTCAACCTCAGGCTCTGACCCGAAGTTTCCAAAGAGCAACAGGAACCCATCTATCGCCACACATTTGCAGTTTTGATGAAGAGAAAACCTTTTGATATCAGGGAAACGCTCAGTTTTGAGAACGGTGGGTTCAGTTGCAGTCGTACCAACAGTAGAACCACAAAGCTGGTTTCTTCAGCCTCACATCCGTCAAGCATGTTCAACAGTCCTGGACCCGCGGGTTTTGGGAATCAAAAACAGCTAGTTCCACCATTAACGTAGTTTTGAACTTTTGGCGGGTTTTCCAGCAGGCAAGAACCGCACATGAGTGGGCGACGATAGGTCAGAGTAGCAGGTTTGGGCCTTCAACTAAACCCCGCGGGTATGGACTGTCGGAAAACACTGCTCGTGTATGGCAGGCTGACTTTGCCCAATTGAGTGCTGACGAAAGGGAAGAGGCTTGCCAGACTCGCGAAAACAGCTGGAATCCTACAACAGTGGCGCCCTCTGGACAACTTAACACCAAATCGTGGCATGAATGTTCAGTGTTGATGCTCTTACGTCGTACCAACGCTACTGACTATAACTACTACGCCTTCTTTGGTTGGTTAATCGAGATCTTGTATAATTCTACAAAAGGAATCATGCCAGAGGATGTCCTCTCCGATTGGCTACAAAATTTGACAGTTAACGTTTTATGATGTCCAGATCACAAAAACCTACTCCCATCCACGCTGTTTTAAGTAGTAGACAATTTTCTAAACACCTGAAACATTGATCAGGGACCTGTTTCCGACTCTAGCTGGTCCTTTGGGGAGGGTATGGGTAAAAATTTGTTTTTGAAACTCGATTTTTGAGATTTATGACGATCTAGGCGTGTGGGGTATCATTTTCCACTAAATTTTGGACGCTGAATCGATTGGAATGAGTCCAGGACGCCCAACACTAACTGTGCTCCTGGACCAAGGAATAACCAACCTCTATGCAAGAATTTGCAGCATTTTTATTTGAAATATCCCCTCCCCCCATCGTGCGGACTTATCTCGAATTTCCTTTTCCCACCCATCATTACCCGCCCTACGAGCAATTAATTGTCCTAAATGTTTATCTCTCGAAGAACGCCATCGTCTCAAAACTCCTCATTTGGAGTTGCGAGGCTTGAAACCATTTTACGAACTCCGTCGGTCATATTTCTTTTCATTTTATTATTTTGTACTAATGGGCGCTTAAAATTTGACGTTTTTTTTTTCGAACTTCGAGGCTCTTGTGCAATATTCTCGCAAGCCATTTATAGAGCATGGAAGACCATAAAACATTATACTGCAAGACGAAAACGGACTCGACAAAGCGGACTGTTCAATAATAACGGGCGTTCGTTCATTTTATTTCCCTTTTTCGTTTATTTTCAAAAATGGAAACACGTTTTAAGGGCCGCTAACACTTAAAAAAAGAGGGAAAAAAGAATGTTTCAGTTAATTGGTTTGAGGCTGTGTCGTAAAAAATGAAAAATGTTAATTTTGACTGAAAAATTCATAATTTATTATTTTTAATATAGGTTAATAATTAGTATGTTTCAGTTGGCCCTCGATTTCGGTAGTATGGTTCAATGAATGTTTTATGAATTCCTCGAAAAAATCATTTCAGACACCCTCATAAAACGCTGCTAATTCATTCACAGAGGTTGATGACTCATTCAAATCGATTCAGCGTCCAAAATTTAGTAGAAAATGATACCCCGCACGCCTAGGTACCAATAATCTCGAAAACTTATTGTTTGAAATAGGTAGATTGACGCCCACCGGAAGAGGTTATGGGTCAAATGGGTGTCTATGCACCCATTTTGAGTACACATATGTGTTTTCGAGATTTCTGGTACTCTAGGCGTGTGGGGTATCATTTTCCACTAAATTTTGGACGCTGAATTCATTTTGATGGGCCCGAGGCCGATTGGTTGCCCCTGGAGGTGGTTATGGGTCAAAATGGGTATATAACAACCAATTTTGAATGTGGGTTTTCGAGATTTCTGGTACCTAGGCATGTGAGGTATCATTTTCCACTAAATTTCGGGCACATAATCCAATGAGACGAGTCCCGGAACGATTGGCTCCCCACTGGAAGAGGTTTCAGGCCAAAATGGGTATCTATCTATCTATTTCGATATAGGGATGGGATATCGGACCAGCAAGATCAATTGTGAAATCGATTTTGATATCGGCGGTTAAAAATCGATCGATGTCGATTAATCGGTCATCACAATCTTCTAAAGTCGATAATCGATCCCCTACTAAAGATAAACGTAGGGAATCGACAAAATCAAGGGGGGGAAAACCACATCATCTAAGATGTACATATTTATTAAGTAACATATAAGTATTGATTTTATTAAGTATTAAACATATTTATTCTATATTCATCCCTAGTAAACTACCTCCTTGGTAGGAATAATATATCGAATACTCTATGTTTGACAAACATCGATCTTTTCCCAAAAACATCGAATGTTTTGACATCGATGTTTTGCCTCCGATGTTTTTTTCCAGACATCGACGTTTTTTCCATTCTCCCAAAATACCTACATTTAAAAAAAACCAACAAAACCTCTTGGGATATGGGATTGCAATGAAGGATCTATGTTTGAAGTTGAAAAAACATCGAAAAATAAACATCGATGTTTTTCAATCCGATACCCATCCCTACTCCTTGGTTTGGTTGTAGCTGTAAGCCATTGTGCGCAGTTGCAGTGGGTGGTGGTGTTGTCGAAAACCTTTATGTCCAGGCTCCTTGCCTTCTTGGAATTTCAGACCGACCTAACGTTATAATTTTTTAGTATTTTTATCAACCCAAATAAGGGGTTGACTCCATAATAGGGCATGTTGTATGACGTCAGCTGACATTGATTGTTAACTAGATTTTGCCAGATAGAAAAAAAACCTAATGGTAGACTGGAAAAATCGATAATCGACAAAAATCGGGGTTTGAAAATCGGTTGCAAAAAAATCGACAATCGGCCAAAAAACGATTTTTATCAAAAATCGATTATCGATTCCCATCCCTATTGGGAAAGTGGATTTTCGTGATTTCTGGTACCTAGGTATGTGGGGTATCATTTTCCGCTAAATTTTGGACGCTGAACCAAATGGAATTGGTCTCCATGCTCCTGGACTGCATTCCTTGGATGAATTTGCAGCGTTATTATGGAATCTCTTGTTCTGGAAAGAGCAAGTTTTGAAACTCAGTACCTCACCTGATGAGTAGAGGCCTATATTTCCTCAATTTATTTTATGTGTGTGTTAGATGGCATTCCCATGACATGTGGTCGATCATATTTATACTCTTAAACTCTGTAATAGATGACAGGAGTATGGGTCTCCTATGTCACAAACATCATGTGTGTTAACCTAGTGTAGATACGTACTACTATTTGGTGCGAATGGACATAATAACTTTAAAGAAGAAAAAAATAATTCCCTCGCTGAATGGGTTACTGTCGGAAGGAAGGATGAAACGACCGACTGGTGGGCAGAAGAAAGACGCGGAAAAAAAGGAAACGAGCCTCGGCCGACTGGAGGCCTGTTAAAACCGAAGAAAGTTATAAAAGCAGGAAGAGAAGAGTAGTAAAGGAAGAAGGTTTTGAAAAAAGAGTCGAAGGCCTACCCTCAGTCACTAGGTCTATGTCTAGGTCGGGGATAACCTAGCGGCCTTGACGGCCCCGATAGTGAGAGGATGCAGAGGGCGTCTCCGGTTCTGGGCCCCTTCCAATCTTTCTCGCCCTTCAAGTGCATCCTCAACCGAAAACATTCCGATTGTGTCAGCAGAACGGAGGAACTGTTGTGACCGGTCTGATGCAGAGAAAATCTCCGTATTTTCTCCTATTGCACAGATAAATTTGCTGTCATTTATTAGGTTTACCGTGTACCTAACACACCTTTTGGCTATTTTTTGAATAATCAAACTATATAATCATGATAGAGGTCCGATTGGCGCCTAAATCAAGTCACAGGGGTTGGTTATTCCTCGGACCAGGAGTATGGGGACTCATTCCAATCGATTCAGCGTCCAAAATTTAAAGGAAAATCATACCCCACACGCCCAGGTTCCAGAAATCTCAAAAACACACATTCGAAATAGGTAGATAGGCACCCATTTTGACCCATTACCTCATCCGGTGGGCGCCAATAGTTCCGGGACTCGTCTCATTGGATTCAGCGAGAAAGCGTTTTCCAAAAGTTTGTGGAAAACGACACTCCACGCGCCTAAACCATCGAAAATACATATTTTGTATTGTTTACTAAGGGAACAACCAACCAAAAAATGCGTCCATGCCTTTTGGTGGGTAGAGAATTTTTTAAATATCTAAAACTTTGGTCAGGAACCCGTTTATGGCTCTAGATGGTCCCGGAAACTTTTCAGCCCGATCGGACCAAATTTGGGCGGGGTAGGGGTCAAAATGTGTTTTTTTTTAAATGGATTTTCGAGATTTCGGGCGATCTAGGCGAGTAGGGTATCATTTTCCACTAAATTTTGGACGCTGAATCCGATGAAATGGGTCTCAGAATGATCGGCACCCACTGGAAGAAGTAATGGGTTAAATAGGGTATTTATTACCTATTTTGAATATGTGTTTTCTCAAAATTTCTGGTTCCTAGGCGTGTAGGGTGTCATTTTACCAATAAATTAAGACCCTGAATCGATTAGAATGAGTCTCCATGCGCCTGGTCCGAGGAGTAATCAACCCCAGCGTAAATATTTGCAGCGTTTTTGCTTATTCTTTCTGAACGACGCTCATATTAGTCTCTGAGGATTCATTTGTATGAGTCCACGTATTCATAATCTATCAGCATACTACAATAATAACCATTTCCCCTCAGGTTATACTAAAGGCTGCATTTCTTCGTGAAGACTGCAGATTGGTAAAGTGCCACCTCAGCTGAATAGCGTTCCAATTTCGACATGAAATTTCTCCCAAAAATTGATTAGCGATAACCAAAAATTTTTTTTTTTTTTTTTTTTTTGAAAAAATTCAACACCTGCGTTGACAGTTTAACGGGAAGCGCATCTTCGAGGGTGAGGGGGATGAGTGCAATCAGTGAACCGTCCTAGATGGGCTTTTGAAAGCTGAGGAGGTTTTCGTTCCCACGGACTTCACATCTGCCCTTGAACGCTTCGAAGGTGACGGCAACAGGCAGGTGAGTCATATCATATCTCACAGGCGAGTCGTTCCCGTTTCGGGAGTCGGTTTTCATGGTTTTCCAACTCGAGATCGAAGTCGAGGTTGAATTTAACCGTTGTATTTTCATCTGCAGAAAATTTGAGGAGATCAGTGTCACTTCCAGAACGTAAATCATTTTGTAACATACATTCAACGCTAAGCACTGCATAGGTCAGATAGAAGTTTGACTATTTTTTCTCTTTTCAGAGCACTCCTGGATATCGTTCAACCAGAATTGAGGCTATAGACCAGTGTTTGGCGGATGAAGATGACTTTTTTTCGAAAGGGATACGTTCATAGCGCTTCCTGGAGTGCATATACCTACTTCGATTTCGATATGAAGATTCGGGAGATGATGTTGGGATGAATATTCACAACTAGAGCGGACGGCCACTTCAAGCAGACGCAGAAATAAGAACAATTCACAACCAACTTCGACTACTCGTGAAGCAACGCCCCCACTAATATTCGGCCCAGCAAATGAAAAAAACGCTGCAAATTCATTCACAGGGGTGGGTTTTACTCGGACCTGGAGCATGGGGACTAATTCCTACCGATTCAGTGCCCAAAATATAATGGTAATTATACCCCATACGCCTAGGTACCAGAAATCTGGAAAACAAACATTCGAAATGGGTAGATAGGCACCCATTTTGACCAATAAGCTCATCCAGAGGGCGCCAATCGTTCGAGAACCCGTATTATTGGATTCAGCGTCCAAAATTTAGTGGAAAATGATACCCCACACGCCTAGGTCCAAAATCCATTTTTCAAAATACACATTTGACCCCTACCCCGCCCAGATTTGGTCCAATTGGGCTGAAGCTGAAATGCATTGTTCATGATACATGAAGAAGTAATTAGTTGTCCATCAATGTATCTTTTTACCACTGGATTTTTGACGCTAAATCCATTGTGATGGATCCCTGTTCGATTGGTGGAGTATGGGTCAAGATCTTCCTATTTTGAAGGTAGGAAGTACCTATGGACATGAAGCATGGGGAAAACTGTGAGAGTAGAGTGCCCCGGCCACTTTCCGATCGATTCAGCGTCCAACATTTAGTAGAAAAACATACCTAATAGGCCTAGCTTCTGCAATTCTATTCTAACCTATTTTTGAGATATTTAGGTAGGTACCCATCTTGACCCATACCCACTTCCACAGTGCACCAATCGGTCTGGAACTCATCACAATCGATTCACCGTCAATATTTCTGTAGTAATCGATAAATTGGTGGAAAACTAATCCCTTCTTAATATTTTGCGAACGCCGAATATCTTCTCTATGCTCCGTTCACCGCCATATTGTCACTCGTCGTCTTCGTCTTCGCTTTTCCTCATGACGCGTTGTCAGCTGAGTTACCGAATGTTCAATTCAGCGTCCATAACCTCTTCCGGTGGGCGTCAATCGTTCCGGGAGCCGTCTCATTGGATTCAGCGTCCAAAATTTAGTGGAAAACGATACCCTACACTCCTAGGTACTAGAAATCTGGAAAACACATTCGAAATGGGTAGATAGGCACCCATTTTGACCCATAACCTCATCCAGAGGGAACCTATCGTTCCAGGACCCATTTCATTGGATTCAGCGTCCTAAATTTAGTAAAAAATAATACCCCACACGCCTGGATCGCTGAAAATCCTGAAAATCCATTTTATGATAACACATGTTGGCATAGCACCATATCACACGCGCTAATTATTTTGATAAATATAATTTTTTCTCAACAAATATACATTTTTTTGCACATTTCTGTTTTGCATTCCTCAATTCGAAAGATTCAGGGCAGTCACGTGGGGCACATATGTAACGCCATTAAAGAATAAGAAAATACATGAAACAGTAAACATTGTTATGTTCATATCTACTGTATTTAAGTACCGTAGGTACACAGATTCAGATGAAATTTAGGAAAAAAACTGCTCGAAATCCTTTTCTGAGCACTACTGGATTAATGAGTTCGATAAATTTTGATATTTTCATAATTGTTGAACAACGTAGGTATTTATACACAGTATTTAATACATTTTTAGTTTAGTTATTCCTTGAATAATTTACCCATTTCGAATGTGTGTTTTCGAGATTTCTGGAACCCAGGCGTGTGGGGTATCATTTTTCACTAAATTGTGGACCCTGGATCGATTGGAATGGGTCCGCGACCCGCCACACCCACTGTTTCCCCCATTTTCCCCATGTTTGAATATGTGTTTTCGACATTTCTGCTACCTAGGCGTGTAGGGTATGATTTTCCACTAACTTTTGGACGTGGAATCCAATGAGACGGGTCCCGGAACAATTGCCGCCCTCTGGATGAGGTCATGGGTCAAAATGAGTGCCTATCTACTACCCATTTCGAATGAGTGTTTTCGAGATTTCTGGTACCTAGGCGTGTGGGGTATCATTTTTCACTAAATCGTGGACCCTGAATCGATTGGAATGGGTCCGCGACCCGCCACACCCACTGTTTCCCCCATTTTCCCCATGTTTGAATATGTGTTTTCGACATTTCTGCTACCTAGGCGTGTAGGGTATGATTTTCCACTAACTTTTGGACGCGGAATCCAATGAGACGGGTCCCGGAACGATTGCCGCCCTCTGGATGAGGTCATGGGTCAAAATGGGTGCCTATCTACTACCCATTTCGAATGAGTGTTTTCGAGATTTCTGGTACCTAGGCGTGTGGGGTATCATTTTTCACTAAATTGTGGACCCTGAATCGATTGGAATGGGTCTGGGACCCGCCACATCCACTGTTTCCCCCATGTTGAAGAAATGAGTCTCCATGCGACTGGTCCGAGGAATTTTACGTTGGCTGATAAACTGATTTGCTTCACAGATAGTTTCGTAAAAACAATTTTGAAAGCCCAGCGCTCGATTATCAGCCGTGTTTTTGATTAGTTCATTCACTCGGTAAATTTTCAAATTTTGACCAGCACGAAAAAAATAGTTTAATGGAAAACTTCCATTTTAAAATTAACTCAACTTCTCAAGTGCGGGGACACATTTGACGCGAGTGAGCCACTTTCCCAGCTACCTCCATCAGGGCACACCCGAGTTACGAGCCACTAAGGAAAACTACCCCCTCCCCTCACCCCCACACCCCTGAGCCCGTTCCAGTGCCTTCTTAAGCGTTGTAAGAGGCCAAAGAGAAGGTACTCAGGCTCCTTTTCCCCGAAAAACCTTCAACATGGTGGCCGCGCGAGGGGGTGGGTAGTGGGCCCTACGCTGTAAGAAAGCCATAAAATATTTTACAACATTTCTCTTTCTTTTTTTTTCTCTTCAACAAAAGCGTGACACTCCGAATTTACAATACTTCGCTTTCCAAGGTGAGCAACCTTCTCCCCTCTTGCTCTTTACCATCTCAAAAAGCAGTAAACTTTATTGCCACTCCCCCTCTCATCGTTTTTACCCTCGACACACAGCTCCTTTTTCAATTTGGTTTCGCAGTCCAGTCAGGAGGGGGGGGGGGGGCTTCCAAAGGATCCGAAACGCGGTTTTGGTGTTGTAGAAAAGCTTTCTTGTTCGAGGTCGTTGAACCAGAGCGTTACAATATTGAAAAGTGAGCATTCAAAAAGGCCAAGCCGAAGCTGGTCGTAGAAGCCAAGAAACTCACAATTTAAACATAATTGAGTTTTGGGCATCGTAACGAACAGCAGCAAGTGAAGCCACTGCTCACTGCATGCTGCAGCATGTTGCTTAACACGTTCGCTGCGAAATTGATGAGCTCGTTTGAGCAGTTGTGCAGGAGTCATCTGAAATAGGAACGCGCCAGGTGAGTGCGCCGCATGTGGAAAGAAATACGAAAAGAACTCCTAACACAGTGCAGCTCACGCGCCTATTTACCTTGGAGTAAACTACTTGCACCGAAGTATTTTGTGTACTAAAGCGAAGCACTGCAAGAAATTTTGAGGCGGGAACACTGAAAAAGATGCAAAATGGCAAGAAAACTCCAAACCAGTCCCCTATTTCGGGCTTATTTTTTGCATCTTAGCAACACCCCAGCTGACTCCGACGTTTACAGTACCTTCAGAAGGTTCAAAGCTGGCGCGGGAAGTAGAAATATGTTCCATTTCACTGTCTGGTATACTGGAGGACCGACCTAAAGTGAAGGCTGCCTTCACGCGCCAGGCGCGTGCGATGCACACAGATTGGAACAGAGCTCACGCGCTCAGCGCGTGACCCGCAGCAAACGTGTAAAATACATGGGATACCTTTCAGGCATGACTCCTGTAAATGGGGTATTATTATTCTACTTGTGGTCCTAAAAACGACCAAAGTTTGCAGTTGGGTCTCAGTCAAAATTAGTACATTTAGAAAAATATTTTAAAATTTAGAAATATTTTATCATTTTTGGTTCATTATTCCTTGAATAATCCGCCTTAAGTTTAGTGGTCAAAAAGTTTCAAGAAATCTGAAATTTCATGACAACTTTTAGCCCGATCCACCCAAATTTGAGGAAGGTGGGGGTGAAAAGTTGATATGAAATTTCAGGTTTCTTGAAACTTTTTTACTACTTAACTAAAGGCGGATTATTCAAGGAATAATAAAGCAAAAATGATAGAATATTTCTAAATTTTAAAATATTTTTCTAAATGCACTCATTTAGAAAACTCAAACTGAGACCCAATTGCAAACTGTTATTTTATTATTTATTATTCATTTACTCGCAATTTTTGGTATTTTTTGAAAGCTAGGCGTGTGGGGTATCATTTTCCACTAACTTTTGGACCCTGAATCGATTGGAATGCGTCTCACTGTTCAAATTCAAATTCAAATATTCATTTATTGGCAACAACATAAAATTTACTACAAACCAAGAGGGAACAAAAAAGATAAAATTATATAAATCTGAAAATTTAACTTAACTTAAATAAATACCGTTGCCCACCGAAGAATAAGTTTAAAAAAAAACTTGTGCTCTTCAGCGGAGTTCAGAAAATCAGAAAAAGTGCAAAGCACGAAGTGGTGAACTGTGCGCCAATATGGAAGAATAAACATAACTATCTAACTAACCAAAAAATTATAAAATAGAGAATATAAAAAGAAAGAGAAAGGAAAAATCATCCCGAAAGCCAGTGAGCTATAAATTAGAGCTTAATTTTTTCTTAAAAGAACCCAAGCTGTCAAAAAGAAAAACATTAATACCTTTTTCATACAGAAATTTAAGAGCTTGGACGTATGAATTCCTTTTGTAAAATTCAGTGTTAGCTCTTGGCAAAATTATACCAGACAAAAAAAAATTTCGACTGCTAGAAGCAACTGAAACATGCTCACTTTTGATCCCCGAACGAAATAAATGTATGCATGATTGAATTAAAAATATTTGAGTGATGTTTTTTAAATCGAGCTGTTCATATAGCTGGGACGTTGGGTACCTCATATTTTTATTTAATATAATTTTCAAAATACGATTTTGGACTGTTTGCACCTTTTTAATTAGAGTTTTATTTGCACTACCCCATAGAATGATGCCATACTTGATGATGGAGAATGCTAAGCCAAAATAAATTGTTCTTGTATGTTTCCGGGACAAGAAACTACCAGTTTCCTTAAAAACGTAGAATAATTTCCGCAGTCTAGCAATCAAAGAATCAATATGCTTGTCAAATTTCAAATTATTATCAATAGTAACCCCCAGATATTTACAATGCTCGTTGAATGGGAGAGGAGGGCAATTACAGCTACTGGGAACGCTCAAACAAACAGGGGTGATATGAAATTTTAGAGTAGGATGTATAGGGAATCCTCTGTTGCCTATCGAAAATCGAAGGACAGAAGTTTTATCCACATTCAAACATAACTTGTTAGTACTAAACCAATGCTTTACCAAAAATAAATCAGAATTAATATTGTCTACCAGAGATTCGTAATCATTACCCCAGAAAACCATGGCAGTATCGTCAGCAAAACCAAATATTTGGCCATGTACATACATATTCATTAAATCATTAATATACAAAAGGAACAATATAGGCCCCAAAACCGTGCCTTGTGGCACACCATGCTGACTAAACATGATGTCACTTAGAGTAGAACCCACCCTAGTGTATTGCGGACGATGAGATAAATATGATACGATCAAATCCAACGGCAACCCACGAATACCACAAGAGTAAACTGTTTCCCCCATGATGAAGAAATGAATCTCTATGCGACTGGTCCAAGGAATAACCAACCAGTGTGTAAGAATTTGCTGCGTTTTCACACAATCAAGTACTGTCGATTAGTACATAACATTTCTCATGGGTTCTCTATTTGACATGGATGATGAGATGAGCTCAGAAATGGGTTCCTCAGTAAATTTATGTGTCAGTACTCTCATATACACGTCAGCATAGTGGACAGCAAGTTTTCGAAACCATCTTCTCTGAAAAAATTGCTGAATTAAGCACTGAAGGACCAACTAATCTTCTCTTATGGCTCTACAACGCAACATGCATAAATGAAACTGAAGACTAAAAGCAAGCAACACTAGGGTGATGCGTGCAAGAGTTACGGCTGGATGGCACTGTGCAGTGTGCAGACCATCTTGCATGACTCAAGCTCTACCAAGGAACGATGGTTGCAAAAGACAGTCAGTATACCTACTCAATTGCCTGGAGTTGGCCAGAGGATGCCTCAGTAAATTTATGTGTCAGTACTCTCATATACACGTCAGGCTGTAGATTTGGGAATCTATGAACTGAGCTTTCTGGCACGATTAGATGGCCTGAGCTTTTTGCTGATGCCTGCCGCCTCGTTGTGTCTGTTTTGGATCGACCTTGCGTCAGGTCTGATATCCTATAACCGAGAATTCCTGCCCTTATTTAACGGTAATCAACCCCAGGTCAGATACAGGCGTCCCGAGGAAGAACGGACCTTTTTGGCCGCGGAAGTGAAAAGGTTAGTCGAGGATCAGTGACATCCCAGGTAAAAGGATGATAATCCCTCCCCCCAGAAAGGGTAAAAGTTGTTGCGTATACACCTTTTGAGAGTGATAGTGGCTGACCCAGAGACCCAGGAATGAAAAAGACCGAATCCCTGTAGGGGGGTTCGCCTCGAGGATGCCGTCGAACGTCTCGAGTCCTTCCTTTTGTTCTTTTTTGGACGAACGGACTTTTTTTTTCTTTTTCACCGTGGTGGTTCGAACGAAGAAAGACGAGATCTTCAGCCGAAGGAGCCGAACTTCTTCGGTCGAAGGGATCGTCTCTCAAACAGGTTTGGCGGCTCCGTGACTCGAGGCTGCCGCCCAATCATCATGTAGCACCACAGACAACCTTCAACAGCTCTAGGTAGCTCTCACGTTATTAGGGAGGTACCTACCCTCCCCCAACCCCTTCGATTCGCCCTGGTCGACCCACAAAACTCGAAAATGTTCACAATTCTTAATTGGTTTTGGGGGTGCTGAATACAAATCTGACGCACTTATTCCTACCACGTCCAAATAGTCGAGAAGTACGGGGCGCTTTTTCCCGCCACGTCCCAATAGCTTGATCAATACGGGATTTTATTCCTTTTTCGGCCATCTTCATCATAGAAAAGTCTATGGTTTATGGGTCCTGAACCTGATTTCCGCTGCTGCTTGAATGCCGAATAGTTTGGACGGGTTCAAGACCGATAGCTAAACAGCAGAGATCAAATCGGGTACAAAAAACGCTACAAATGACACCATAATGGTTTATTAAAGCGTGAATATGGGGAAAACAGTGATTGCGAAGTGTCCCGGGCTCATTCAAATCGATTCAGCGTCCACAATTTAGTGGAAAATGATACCCCACACGCTTAGGTACACAAAAATATTGAAAACATACTTTCGAAATAGCTACCCATTTTGACCCACAGCCAAGTCCATTGGGCATTTATCGCTCCGGGTCTCATCTTTATATATTTGTTGTCCAAATCTAAGTGAAAAATGAAATTACACGCCTGATTCCCAAAAAAATCCCAAAAATCTAGTTTCAAAAATACATTTTTACTCCCACCTTCCCCGAATTTGAGCTGATCGGGCTAAAAAGTTTCAATGACCAACTAAAGCCGTAAAGAGGTCACTGAATATTTTGACTAATAAGCAAAATGCTGCTGGAAATGAGAGCGTGAATTTTTTAATCATATTATTATTTAGTATGGGGCATCTGGGTACTGTGCCGTCATGTACGTTAGTGGACAAAAGTGGCGGTACGCGCGCCACGTGTCATTTGACGGCGTCTCATCGTTTGGGAGTCTCACCAACAAACAGCCATGACTTGGAGCGCTGCAGGTCGCAGGCAGTCTCTGTACGCCCAGGCAGGCAGCAGGGTTGCCGCAAAATTCTTTTACCGACTTCTGCACAATTTCGTCCATGTCGCCAGTGCCGACTTCTTTACCGGTCAAAATCAATTGGTACAGGTACGCCGAGCATTGGGTCGGGCATGAAATCAGGTCGGGGGAGACAAGACAAGTGGAGCCGTCAGTTTTGGGGAGTTGTCGTGCCTTGATGACGTCATTGTTCATCACTGTGCCACCGAACTGCCAGACAGTCAGCAACTCCGCTCTTCTCAAGCTTTGTTCGTTGCCTTGCCAGTCTCCGTCGAACATGGATCCTTTCAGGAATTGTTCCCCATCCACTTTCAGCGTCATCAAATTCGAGTATTCAGCTCGTAATCTTTTCTCAAAACAGCCATCCGCAGGGTAGTTGAACGTCATAAGGAATACATTCTTGTCAGGCATCCTCGAAAGGATGGACTCTAAAGAACATGCCGATCGCCAATTCAGCAGCTCGTTTGTGAAGAAGAACACATTGTTGGATGACTCCAGCATAGTGGACAGCAAGTTTTTGGAACCATCTTCTCTGAAAAAATTGCTGAATTAATCACTGAAGGACCAACTAAGCTTCTCTTATGGCTCTACAACGCAACATGCATAAATGAAACTGAAGACTAAAAGCAAGCAATACTAGGGTGATGTGTTCAAGAGTTACGGCTGGATGGCACTGTGCAGACCATCTTGCATGACTCAAAGCCCTACCAAGGTACGATGGTTGCAGTATACCTCCTCAATTGCCTAGAGTTGGTATGGCATGACCGCATGGCAGACCAAGGGACCCTGAAGATATTAAGTTAATCCCTGATCCAAATTCTCTTTCAATGGACTACACTTTTACAGTTGAATACATTAAGCTGGCTGATGGACATAATGGACATTGAACACTATGACTCACTTGATTCTTTTGGAGCTGCTAAATCCTTCTATGTGCGCTTTATAGATGGGTTGCTTGGCAGCTTTTTCCTCATACTTTCTCACCATTACTAAGCCAAAGAAAACCAACAGAGCAATTACGCTCGCTACGAAGAAAGCCCGCCGAAAAGCCCTGACAAAATATTCGGGACATCTTTTATGCCAGATGCTATTTGAGTCGTTTGTGTCTTTAGCTGGAACGTCCCACAAGAGGAGTTTTACTCGCTCGTTGAATGCAGGATCCAGATCACCAGGGGATGGACTCTTCATGTCCAGAAATGGTTGTCGCTACATAAAAACTCCAGACGACGTGTTCAATTTCTCACAAAACATCTCATTTCTTCAATAACAGGCAAACAAAAGAATGCTTAGAAATAATTTGTAGTTCAATCTCTAAGATAGTAAAAACATTTCAATGATGTCGCCAATAAGAACAACCTGACTTACCATTGTATAATCCCACTGAAAGCCAAAAGCGAAGCACACTGAGGCAATGGCTCTGGTTGCAACTTGAAAGCTTCTTTCTGTGAGGATTGAAACTGCAACATACCAGAGGCGCTGGGGAAAAGTTGGGAAGGTTAGACAACCTGAGAAGGTCATCATACTTTCAGGCAGCTTTAGAGGTAATTGCAACTTTCAAATTCACCTCAAGGCTGGCCTGGGAGTGCCTTCAGTCCCTAACAGGAACTTCGCCAACAGCCACTGGTGTGCCAAGGGAGTGGAGACGGCTGCGCATGAGCTATGCGAGCGTCTGGCTTTTGCCACGACTTGGCAGCGGATCTTTGGTTAAGGGCTGTCCAGCTCAGCGGGCATCGCAATGATGGCTGGGATCCTCTGCTACTTCAGGGAAGCGGGGATCTCGTGGGTGCTCTCTAGTAAGGGTAGGTCCCTGGGCAATTTCCGGTTGGGGCTTCAAGGCTGCTGGTTTGAATCCAGCATCCCTTGACGTGAACTCATGAGGCCAATTGAGTACCCAAACAGGAGTTGTTAGGGGGCCTGGCACTTTGGAGCGTCTGTTTCTGTAAGGGCGCTTTCTAATGACCAAACAGTCTCCTAACTATGGACAAGAGGCTTTTTAAAAGGATTTTCTAGTCTATCAGGCATCGCTACTAGTAATTGCGGCCAAATAGACCTTGGAGGTTGCAGCAACTGTCTTCTGCCCTGATAATAAAGGGGGAGGAGGCATCTTTGGTTAGCTTCCCTGGTTGAGCTCTATTTGCCATAGTTGCACTTGCCAGAAAGCTTCAGCGTGGGATGTTGCAAGAGAAGGCTTGCGCTGCAAACCTGTATTACTGGTATCAATGGCGATAAAAACATTTGAGCCAGTCTTCTGTACTTTAAGAGCCACCATTGTCAAGATGCCGAGGTTTTTTCAGCTCCCCCATACTGATGTTACTCTTCAGCCATGCAGGGATGGCATGAGGCGTTCAGTCAATCTTCTCAGCTGTCCAGGCCTCCTTCCATACTGCAAAGGCAGCTAAACTGAGAAGTCACTGGCCAGTGTAAACCAACTGAGCGATCAAGCAGACTCTCTCGTATGTGACTTTGTAGTGCTGCGTTGGTCCATGTTCTACTATATCTGCTTTGCCACGGAGCTCTCTTCTGACGTTACTTCGTGTGTGAAAATCATTATTAGGTATTCTTTGACCTACATTTTGAAATATTCTTCAGCTCTCCTCTCGTACAACCGTTTCTGCTGCAAGGAAAGGGATGTATGAAATTCATAGTGCCCTTCTCCATGACAACGTCAGAATTTGGTGTCTCTAGGAGGCTTAATTCAGTGCTCTTCTACCTAATAGCTTTGACGAGAGGGTGATAGCCATAAGCAGCCTCTGGTATGGGCTGCTTCATGTATTTCCCTTGTGACTGCTGCGGGCTCTTGTCTTCGGTAGTGTATAGACAGCGGCTTTTCAGATACGCTCTCTGATTGTGATCTTGAATTTCTGCTTTTCGGGTAGTCTTCTCGTCTTCTGGCAGCTAGGGGGAGGGGCATGGCTCGAGTATGGTTTACACTGGGCAGTGATTTCTCAGTTTAGCTGCCTTTGGAGTATGGAAGGAGGCCTGGACAAGTGAGAAGATTGACTGAACGTCTCATGCCATCCCAGCATGGCTGAAGAGTAACATCAGTATGGGGAACTGAAAAACCTTGGTATCTTGACAATGGTGGCTCTCAAAGCATAGAAGACCGGCTCAAATGTTTTTATCACCATTGATACCAGTAATACAGGTTTGCAGCGCAAGCCTTCTCTTGCAACATCCCATGCTGAAGCTTCTGGCAAGTGCAACTATGGCAAAAAGAGTTCTGAAGCTAACCAAAGAGGCCTCCTCCCCCCTTTATTATCAGGGTATTAGGCATTTGCTGCAACCTATAAGGTCTATTTGGCCGCAATTACTATATGAGATGCCTGATAGACTAGAAACCCCATTTCAAAAGCCTCTTTCCTATAGTTGGGAGACTTTTTGGTCACTGGAAAGCGCCCTGGGATTGAAAATACTCCCAGGCCAGCCTTGAGGTGAATTTGAAGGTTGCAATTACCTTTAAGGCTGCCTGAAAGTATAATGACCTTCTCAGGTTGTTTAACCTTCCCAACTTTTCCCCAGCGCCTCTGGTATGTTGCAGTTTCAATCCTCACAGAAAGAAGCTTTCAAGTTGCAACCAGAGCCACCATCCCTAACTCTTGGGGAGATGTTCTGCAGCTCGTGAGGTACCTCTCCCTCAACACGCTTCTGTTGAGTGAGGATCGTAATGTTAATTTTGATTCAATCCTACTCTACAAGGGCGACCAGTACCCTTCTTGCTTATTTAAATCCGTTGAAAAGAAACCGATTACCTGACGCGCGTCCTTCTTGCCGCCACACTTTGAATTGTATTCTCATTTTAATCAGAATAATGGTCTCCCTCAAGCCCGGAACGAACCCCCCGGCACGCTTCGCGGTTCTGGACCTTCTGACCCGATTGTGTCACACCTGGCTCATAACACGCCCTACCTCAAGATCAACGAGTGAATGCCCGAGGAATGTTTATTAAAGAGTTTCCTGGGGTGCCGTTTTTCAATGGGTCTGACTTCCCGTCCTGCGTGATCACCCAATGGCTGGTGGAAGCAGGTGGTCGCGTAAACAAACTGGCGTTTTTAAATGGGTGATTACATCATCAGTGACGCTATAGAGGAACAAGTCAACCCCAACAACACATTTTTCACACCTCCGCCACACTGCTGCACAGATGATGTAGGCATCATCATGTAATTGACGTAGTATTATTGTCAAAAAATCGTACACAAAGCGTTACCCTACAAAATGTGCTCCTAAGATTTTTAAAAATTTCTATTAATTAATAACAACAATCAAAACCAAATTGAATAATTAAAAAAAACTTTATACAGCCTTTCGAAAAGTCAACCTCTTCGATTCGGCCCAAAATTTATACTGGACGCTTCAGATCAAAATTAGCAAATTAATATCCATCCACCGTACGACGTCCGCGCCGATTTTTGGTAGTAGAAAATTTTCCAAAAATCTGAAACTAGTCAGGGACCCGTTTCCAGCATTAATTAGTCCTCGAAACTTTTCAACCCGATCGGACCGAATTTGGGGGAGTAGAGGTCAACATTTGTTTTTTTGAAAAAATGGATTTTCGAGATTTTTGGCGATCTAGGCGAGTGGGGTATCATTTTCCACTAAATTTTGGACGCTCAGTCCAATGAAATGGTTCCCGGAACGATTGGTGCCCTCTGGATGAGGTTATGGGTCAAAATGGGTGCCTATCTACCCATTTCGAATGTGTGTTTTCGAGATTTCTGGTACCTAGGCGTGAGGGGGTATCATTTTCCACTAAATTTTGGTCCCTGAATCGATTGGAATGGGTTCGGTACCCGCCACACCCACTGTTTCTCCCATTTTTCCCATGTTTGACGTTTTTGACGACTTGGGCGTGTGGAGTATCGTTTTCTACTAAATTTTGGACTCTGAATCCAATGAGACGAGTCCTGGAACGATTAGCGCCCACTGGAAGAGGTTATGGACTCTGAAACTATTTTTAAATTATTCATCATGCGCCTGGTCCAAGGAATAACCAACCCCTGTGTTTTTAAAGTTGCCGGATTTACACTCCAAACAATCTACGAGATGAATTCATTTTCGGCCCTGGTTGCACCCAAATTTTCCATATTGGCTCAATTGGAAGTGGGTGTCGGGTGATAATGGATATTTTAAAAAACGGTGGCCTCCCCCCCTCCCCTTTCTCTTACAATTTTCCTTGAGAATTTTTAATTTGTAATTTTTCGTCTAGGCCACAAGAATGTTGGAGTGCCATGGCTTATTGTCACTCTGTCTCCGGTTTGCCCATTACTTCATTTCTAATTTCTAACTGCAACACATTGGGACAAATTCAGGTGTGTTTTCTTATTATATTTTTTACTAGGCAGATCTCACCCATGCGTTGCACGGCGGGGCGTACAGATCAATTGAATGGGCCATACAAGAAACCGCCCACTCGTGGGTACTTAATTAAATTCACGATCGTCTTGACGATTTTTTTTTTTTTTTTTTTTTTTTTTTTGGTACATTATTGGTGAGCAAGTTTTCGTGACGATTTTTCATTTTATGAGCCACAGCAAAGACATGAAAATGTCAACATTTTCCGCTATTTTTAGTTATTAAAATCTGTGGAGACCAGAAGTGCCTCCCACTTTAGCTAGGTGCCTAACAATTATGGTAAAACAATCAAGTAATCTTTTGTCTTTCAGAAATTATGTTATTTTTAATTGATATCAAGGCTGCGAATAAACTGTAATCCAACCATGACTCGCACTAAGGGCTAACAGTGATAAGGAGGCCTTATCACAACTGTGCTGAGGTCTGGCGGGACGTTTGGAAAAGAGGATCCAAGTAAAAAATAATTTGTCAACCAAAGTGTCGATTTGTGGCAATTCGATTTCCCAAAAATTACATATTTGCGAATTCACCCCCTTTACCCCGTTGTCACTGAGTTGTAGTCAAATCGGCTCAAAAATGTTCATTAAATTCCAATTTTAGTTTCCTTGGAGAACAAAAACTACCTAAAAACGTTAGCGGATAGTAATGGATTGAAAAAAAATGTTAGTGATAGTTATTCATGAATCCCTTCCACTGGATATTATACATATTATATGTTACGAGAGTGTTGGCATGATGGAATGTTACAATAACTATTTAGAAAAGTATTCTTTGAATAAACCGAACCAAATTGTAACTTAGTGGAGGTCGTTCTACGCACTTTATTTAAAATGATGTTCATTTTCAGTTATTATTTTCCTACTTTATCAACTCTTCGTGATTATGCTTCGAACAAAAACGCTCATCTTCCTTATTTTACTCATCACTTCTGGGTGTTTAGGTACTCAAAGAGAAGAGATGAGCATCCAAGTTTTTGGTCATCCCCTTTTAACCGGCTTTCCCTTCGAAGAGGATGGATGTAGGGCAAGAGGGTCTGGGCGAGGGGTAGGAGTTGGCGGTGGTGCCTGAAGGGTGTGAGGGGGTAGGGGGGGGGGGGGGGTATTGGCAAAGTTTTAGTAGAAGGAGAAGAGATAGCCCGGGTACAGTCAGCGCCTGGGAGCACGTCACTCTTCACCCCCAATTCACCCCCTCCAACCTTGAAACACCCCCGCCTATGAACTCGGGGTGGGGGTGGGGGGTTGAATTCCGCCGGTCCTCGACTGTACTTTTACTGCTCGGTTTTAGTGCAGCTACGAAAATTTCGGGGCCCCCACGTGATGCCCGATCCTACTGTCACGCTCGACACAACGTTTGAAAACGTTTTCTCTCAACTTCCGCTCAAGTTTGGAAAACAGTTGGACAACTCGGGATTGACAATCCTCTTAGGCGTGATTTCGTTAAGCTCATTCAATTAATTATTCATATTATCACGCTACTCATTAGAAACCCTAAAGAGCCCCTTTTAAAAACGCTGCAAAATGCCCCAAAATTATTATGATTAGGTTGGTTAATCCTTAAATAATCAACCTATGTTGTCATGCAGAAAGTCAACCTCTCCGACAATTTCCCAAAAAAAAAAAAAAAATTCTGGGCGTTTCAAGGTGTCTAAATGAAAATAAGCAAATGTTCGTCCGCCGTCCACATCGATTTTGGTAGTAGAAAATTTTCTGAAAATCTGAAATTTTGGTCAGGGACCCGTTTTGGGCTCTAGTTGGTCCTCGAAACTTTTCAGCCCAATTGGACCAAATTCGGGCGGGGTAGGGGTCAAAATGTGTATTTCGAAAAATGGATTTTTGGTGATCTAGGAGTGTGGGGTAAAAATGGGCATCCATTTACTCATTTTAAAAGTGAGTTTTCGAGATTTCTGGAACCTAGGCATGTGGGGTATCATTTTCCACTAAATTTTGGACGTTGAATCCAATGAAATGGGTCCTGGTACGATTGGTGCCTTCTGGATGAGGGTATGGGTCAAAATGGGTACCTATTACTCATTTCGAATGTGTATTTCCGAGATTTCTGGTACCTAGGCGTGTGAGGTATCATTTTCCACAGAATTTCGGATGCTAAATCGATTGAAATTTGTCTCCATGCTCCTGGTTCCAGGTTTAACCAACCCCTCTGAATGAATCTAGAGCGTTTTCCCCTATTCTCATATCCTTAATTTAAAGGTAGGTAATCTAGTTCATAATAGATCAATAGATCTGACTCGCTTTACGTTTAATAAACGGTTTTTCGGTAGTAGAAAATTTTCTAAAAATCCGAAATTTGGGTCAGGGGTCTGTTCCCGGCCTAGGACGGTCCTCAAAACTTTTCAGCCCGATCGCACCAAATTTGGGCTGGGTAGGAGCCAAGATGTGTTTTTTGAAAAATGGATTTTCGAGATTTCGGGCGATCTAGGCGTGTGGGGTATCATTTTCCACTCAATTTTGGACCCTGAATCGATTGGAATTGGTCTGGGGCCCACCACACCCACTGTTTCCCCCATTGGCCAACATGGGGGCGCCTGGTCCGAGGAATAACCAACCCGTGTTGTAAGAATTTGCAGATTTTTTTTCAGAACTCGGTACCCAATATTCGTGTAATATTCCACTTATGAATCTGATATATTCGGATATTGTAGTGAATCGTCCTCGGTTGAATCTGTATGTTATAGCAGGCACACTAATCGCATAACTATGTCCAAATTCCAATGAGTTGTTAGGGTGGTCTCGACTCGGCCGGATGCGTTGGCTCATGACTCATTGGTTCTTGAGGTCGTGATTCCCTCGGTCTTGGTCTTGTTTTGTCTCTCGCACTCGTTAGCTCGGCCGATGTGCCTCGTTTCTGATCCCGAGAATCACATCGCATCACTCTCTTTTATCCTCGATTCCTTTTCAATTCCCCGGAGCCTCAACGCCAAGTTTCGACGCTTTTTCCCCTTTTTTTTGCAGCGCTATCGAAGTAGTGAGATAATAAATGACCGTTCCGTTCAATTATGTAGGAACTGAAGAGGAAATTACTTGAGTTTCAGCGAGCCGAATGATAGATCTTCACGAAAAGGACTCCTCGGAGTTCTCACAGGATCCCAAAGGCTGTTGACCCTCGTATGATGACTGAGGAAAATCCGATCACCCTGACTAGGTGGTCACTGACTGGACATGGCCCTTGGCCAAAATTTTAAAATTTTTAGAAAACAATTAACCGCTAAAAACGACATATTTCGACTTCCCCGTAAGCGACCAATTTCACGTTGATCACTTCCTTCAAAATATCTGCAAATTCTTACACACGGGTTGGTTATTCCTCGGACCAGGCGCATGGAGATTCATTTCTTCAACATGGGGGAAACACTGAGTGTGGCGGGCCCCGGACCCATTCCAATCGATTCAGGGTCCAAAATTTAGTGGAAAATGATACCCCACCCTCCTAGGTTACAGAAATCTCGATAACACACATTCGAAATGGGTAGATAGGCAACCATTTTGACCCATAACCTCATCCAGAGGGCGCCAATCGTTCCGGGGCCCGTCTCATCAGAATCAGCGTCCAGAATTCAGTGGAAAATGATACCCTACTCGCCTAGATCGCCCAAAATCTCGAAAAATCCATTTTTCAAAAAACACATTTTGACCCCTACCCCGCCCAAATTTGGTCCGATCGGGCTGAAAAGTTTCGAGGGCCAACAAGAGCCGGAAACGGGTCACTGACCAAAATTCCAGATTTTTAGAAAATTTCTACCACCAAAAACGGTGTGTTTCGAATCTTCGGTAAGCGACTTATTTCAGCGTCGATCACTTCCTTCAAAAATCCAAGTCTCAGCACAAGGTGAATATCATGCTACCGACGGGCATTGCTGGGCCGCATAGAAACAGTCAGATCATGTCGTGAGGAGGCGGGAAGACGCAACTGAGCTCACGACTGAGTTCATTAGCTCGAGTTGAGAATCGTGAGGAAGAGACCAAGAGAGGAACTGATGAAGACGAAGATGGCGATGATACTGAACAGGGTGTAATCATACGTATCGTCTTGGTCCTTTGGGCCTTGAAAATCTCAGTACGCCGACATGCAGCAAAGAATTTCAACACATATTTGACCAGAATTTAGCCAGTTGAAGAATTTACATTCTATCGGACAATTTCCTCGCTACGAGTGCTCTCAAATTTATTTAGCTGGCCGCTCACGGTCAATATACGTATCAATACTCTGACAACGCAGCACCAAAACTATTCCACAGCAAACAATCAATATTATTGACAACAGCAGCCAATAAATGTTCTTAGTTCCCTTCGAACGATGATACAAACCGCGTGTTTTTATTGGTGTTTTCTATAGTTTGTTCCGGGTTTTTACAAGAACTTTTATCTATGAGCTCTATGTCATTATGGACAACCGAAAAAAAGCGTGCATTGCCATAATTATAGCTCTGGGAACGATTCGGAGACTTAAATCGTTGCAAAATCTCCTTGGACCAGGAGCAAAAAGAGTCATTCCAATGAATTCAGCGTCCAAAATTTAGTGGAAAATGATAACCCACACACCTAGGTACAAGAAATGTCGAAAATACACATTCGAAATGGGTTGATAGGCACCCATTTTGACCCATAACTTCTTCCAGTGGGTCCCAATCGTCCTGGGACCAATTTCATTGAATTCAGCGTCCAAGATTTAGTGGAAAATGACATCCCACTCGCCTAGATTGCCAAAAATCTCGAAAATCCAATTTTCAAAATACACATTTGGACCCCTCCCCCTCCAGCTAGAGCCTTTAACGGGTCCCTGACCAAAAATTATAGATTTTAGAACTTGTGTTGATTATTCAAAAATAACCAACCAAAAGTTAAGTTTGGATCAGAGAATGGTTGAAGAAGCGAAAAGAATTCACACATCTTGTTTTGTTGAAATAAATCAGCATCATTTGTGAGGATTACATGAACTCAGGATGACGCAGGTTTCCACATTTGCTTGGATTGATCGTACCATTAATTAAGAGGTATAAAAATAACCCTTCCAGGAAGTACGACGCCAAAAATATCCATGAAGATGGCGTATACGGGGTGTCTATACAATTTATGGGACTAACTCAAGGGGTCGATTTTACAGCTCATTTGCAACAAAAAGTGCCTATTAGATTTTTTATTTTTTTTATACATTTATTCAATTTATTTATATTTGGTGTGGTATACCAGCCAACCTCCACCCCTTTTTTTGTCATTTTTTGAAAATCAGGTACAATTTCACAAAGCTCCTTACCTCCTTCAAACGACATTTTTCAGTTCAAAACGGACAAAAATGGTGACAAATGCTCAATGAAAAATACGCCATTTTGTGACTATATGACTAATCTTTAGTATAGGTTAACTGAAAGAATACAATTTACAACAAGCGTCATCTAGGCGGGACAAAATTGAACTAAATGGGGACATTTTAGGTGAGCGTAAGTTGGCGATATTGATTCGACGGCACTTTCATCCCAAAATAAACGGAGGGCGATTTATCTTTAAAAGTTCAAAAAGTGGAAAAATCTGAGTGAAATTCAAAACATTTGACAAATTTGAGATCACTGAGCTTTCGTGAGGAGCGTCATTTAACGCGTTTTGGTCGGTTATTCCTTGAATAAACCTACGAGTATGTTTTTCATGCAACAAGTCAATCTTTCCGATTCGGCCCAAAATTTTTTTCTGGGCGTTTCAAGGTGTCTAGATCAAAATTAGCAAATGCCCATCCGCCGTCCACGCCGACTTTGGTAGTAGAAATTATTAAAAAAATCAGAAATTTTGGTCAGGGGTCCCTTCATCGTTGGTCCTCAAAACTTTTCAACCCGATCGAACCAAATTGATTTTTGAGATTTTTGCAATCTAGGTGTGTGGGGGTATCATTTTCCACTAAATTCTGGACGCTGAATCCAATGAAATGGGTCCCAGAACGATTGGTGCCCTCAGGATGAGGTTATGGGTCAAAATGGGTGCCTATCTACCCATTTCGAATTTCTGTTTTCGAGATTTCTGGTACCTATGCGTGTGGGGTATCATTTTCCACTAAATTTTGGATCGTGAATCGATTGGAATGGGTCCAGGACCCGCCACACCCACTGTTTCCCTCATTTTCCCCATATTAAAGAAATGAGTCTCCATGCGCCTGGTTCGAGGAATAACCAACCCCTGTGTAAGAATTTGCAGCGTTTTTCCAGGTTAAATTCACCCTGATGGTTCTCAATTATGTTTTTCCCAATTTCCTGGAAGCCCAGTAATTAGATTTAAATTTGCTATAAAGTTGGCGCGACAAATGACAATCGATGACTTTTTTCCAGACTTTGAGGTTTAAAGGTAAAACACGACTGCAAATATGACACAAATTGACACATTTGTCTGATCAATGCGGTTATCTGCCCTAATTGGCAATGTGTTCACCGTTTAACCTTTCTTGGGTATTTCCGCTTCACCCCAAACGCATCTGGACTCCCTCTGGGCATTTACGAAGAACCAGATCTCGAAATTCGGACCTTCGACGGAAGATTTACCGAAGAACTTCGAGGTCGCATTAGAGTCGAAAAATAACGAAAAGCCGGTTCTTGGGCCACGACGCCGTCTCCATTCTTGCGACCTCGAAAAAAAAATTACTACTTGAGGCTAAAAGGGCGCATAAAATGCACTTGGATTTAGAAACGCACCGCTCGCCAAAGTCCCCTTCACGTGCAAGTAGTCCGAAGGTTGCATAAAGCACCGGGCGCAAACGACGATAAAAAAGGGCAAAAAAACAAACACCGAGATAAAGAAAAAAACACTTTTTAGAGAGCGAAAATAAATAAACTTCGCAGAATCTACCGCGGCTGGGAGACAAGGCCCTAAAAGGAAGACAAGCAAGCATTGTCTACTCAACTGGCTAACGATCTCCAGTTCTGGTTTTGGTCCACAAGGATGCGTCGCCTTCAGAACGCTTTTTGTTTTTGTATGCGCAGCTTCCAAGTTGATTGGCGAGTAGAAATCGTGTCCTTTTTCCACGGAGAGAAGGACTCTACAGTTGATACTGGTTGGAAAGGAAAACGCTGCAAATTCATGTACACGGGTTGGTTATTCCTCGGACCAGGCGCATGGAGACTCATTTCTTCAACATGGGAAAATGAGGGAAACAGTGGGTATGGCGGGTCCCGGACCCATTCCAATGGATTCAGGATCCAAAATTTAGTGGAAAATGATACCCCACACGCCCAGGTACCAGAAATCTCGAAAACACGCATTGAAATGGGTAGATAGACACCCATTTTGACCCATAACCTCTTCCAGTGGGTCCCAATCGTCCTGGGACCCATTTCATTGAATTCAGCGTCCAAGATTTAGTGGAATATCATAACCCACACTCCTAGATACCGGAAATCTCAAAAACACATATTCAAAATGAGTAATAGATACCCATTTTGACCCATAATCTCTTCCAGTGGGTGCCAATCGTTCTGGGACCCTTTTTAATTGGACTCAGCGCCCAGAATTTAGTGGAAAACGATACCCCACACTAGATTGCAAGAAATCTCAAAAATCCATTTTTCGAAACAGTTTGACCCCTAAACCACCATTTGGTCCGCTCGGGTTGTGATGTTTCGAGGTCCACCATGAACGGACCCTTGACCCAAATTTTAGATTTTTAGAAAATTTTCTACCACCTATGTCGGCATGGACAGCGGACGGACATTTGCTAATTTTGATGTAGAAACCTTGAAACATCCAGAAATAAGTTTTGGGCCGACTCTGATTGACTTTTTGCATGAAAACGTAGGTTGACTACTCAAGGAATAACCAACCAAAACGTCCAAGCTTCAGTTGTGTTGCTGACTCCATAAGATTTTAAGTAAAAAGCAACACGATAACCTAACCTTCACTTCCTGATTCTGAGGAGTTTTGCTATTGTCTTGCTGATAAGCTGATAAACAGGGTACTAGTAGCACGACACCAAATACTCTCCATAGCACTAAATCTATATTTTCTTCAAGATCAAATAATATTTTCAATATAAAACAATATATTTTTTAATCTCAACATGGAAAACATCATTGAAATAAACAACAATACAGTGGTATTTACAGGCTTGTCAAGTGTTCTTGATTCAGAAGAGTTTTGCTTTTGTGTTGCTGACACCATTGGATTAGGATAAACAGCAACACGATAACTAAACCTTCACTTTCTGATTCTGAAGAGTTTAGCGTTCGTGTTGCTGACACCATTGGATTAGGGTAAACAGCAACATGATAACCAAACCTTCACTTTCTGATTCCAAATAGTATTGCTTTCGTGTTGCTGATACCGTTGGATTAGTGTAAACAGCAACATGATGACCAAACCTTCACTTTCTGATTCCAAATAGTTTTGCTTTCGTGTTGCTGACACCATTGGATTAGGGTAAACATCAACACGATAACTAAACCTTCACTTTCTGATTCTGAAGAGTTTTGCATTCGTGTTGCTGACACCATTGGATTAAAGTAAACAGCAACATGATAACCGAACCTTCACTTTCTGATTCTGAAGAGTTTTGCATTCGTGTTGCTGACACCATTGGATTAGGATAAACAGCAACACGATAACTAAACCTTCACTTTCTGATTCTGAAGAGTTTTGCATTCGTGTTGCTGACACCATTGGATTAGGGTAAACAGCAACATGATAACCAAACCTTCACTTTCTGATTCTGAAGAGTTTTGCATTCGTGTTGCTGACATCATTGGATTAGTGTAAACAGCAACACGATAACAAAACCTTCACTTTCTGATCCTGTAGAGTTTTGCATTCGTGTTGCTGATGCCATTAACATAGGATAAACAGCAACACGATAACTGAATCTTCACTTTCTGATTCTGGAGTTTTGCATTCGTGTTGCTGACACCATTGGATTAGGGTAAACAACAACACAATAACAAAACCTTGTCTTTCTGATTCTGAAGAGTTTTGCATTCGTGTTGCTGACACCATTGGATTAGGGTAAACATCAACACGATAACAAAACCTTCACTTTCTGATTCTGAAGAGTTTAGCATTCGCGTTGCTGTCACCATTGGATTAAGATGAACAACAACACGATAACTAAACCTTGTCTTTCTGATTCTGAAGAGTTTTGCATTCGTGTTGCTAACACCATTGGATTAGGATAAACAGCAACACGATAACAAAACCTTGTCTTTCCGATTCTGAAGAGTTTTGCATTCGTGTTGCTAACACCATTGGATTAAGATAAACAGCAACACGATAACAAAACCTTTACTTTCTTAATCTGAAGAGTTTTGCATTCGTGTTTCTGACAACATTGGATTAGGGTAAACAGCAACACGATAACAAAACCTTTACTTTCTTAATCTGAAGAGTTTTGCATTCGTGTTTCTGACAACATTGGATTAGGGTAAACAGCAACACGATAACCAAACCTTCACTTTCTGATTCCAATGAGTTTTGCATCGCCATCATGGGACGCCACTTCTCTTTCTTGTCTTCTCAGCTCTCCTCTGAAATACTACACTTTGCTAATAACCCATCTTCTGAATTCAACCTGTTTTGAATACTTGGTTTCTTTGCCTCTACTGATCAAATACATCCCATGTTGAGAACAAAGAAGTTTACTTCAGTATCAAGTAGGGGAGACACCAGATTATTGGGTTAGTTCTTCAGTACTTGAATACTTCAATATTCTTGATTTCCTACATACTCAGGTTACCTAGGGGCACTAGGTGATAGGAATTTGATTTATCAAGAAATTCTCGCGAGAAAATATGATTCTACAACGCTTTACGGCGACAGTAACCCCCCTCCATCCCCCCTAGCACCAAAGCACTGAATAGAACTGCAACGTGAATTGAATCATTCCCAATTGTCACCAAAGTTTTCCCTCTTTCAAAGTCGATCCAAACGGTGAATCAATAACTGCTTCAACGCTCACCGCCCCTCATTATCTTTGACATTTGCAGAGCGCTATGTCGCTTCGGTTTTCCTCCAGAAAATGATCACCTTTGGGTTTCACCTTTGGTTATTCTTTGAATAATCAACCTTTATTTTCATGAATTATGTCAATCTCTCCGATTCTGGTACTACTGGTACGCCGACTTTGGTGCTAGAAAATTTTCTAAAAATCTAACATTTTGGTGAGGGGTCCGTTCCTGGTTCTAGTAGGTCCTCGAAACTTTTCAGCCCGATCGGACCAAATTGGGGCGAGGTAGGGGTCAGAAACCCACAGTATTGACTCTTTATTATGAATGTGAAGAGTCTCTTGGAACAGAAACCGAGTAGAACACCGAAAATTCTGCAACTCTTGACTCATTTCACTCCATATTCATAACACGGCACATTTAAGGAAGGAATGTTGTGGATTTGGACTTTCAGAGGGGAGTGTGAGGAGTGAAGAGAAGTTCTTGGAATAGGCGCCAGGTCATATCCAGATACCTTCTCTGTGTTGATGGCAGAGAATTTACAACTTCTGCAGCCGTGAAAAGTGATTTTGGTTTTTGGGGTCAAAATGTATATTTCGAAAAATGGATTTTCAAGATTTTTAGCAATCTAGGTGTGTGGGTATCATTTTTTTAAATCAAATTTTGGACACTGAATCGATTGGAATGGGCCTGGGACCAGCGCTATGTCACTTCGGTTTTCCTATAGAAAATTATCTCCTTCGGGTTTTGGTTGATTATTCAAGGAATAACCATGTATGTTTTAAAGCAAAAAGTCATTCTCTTTAATTCGGTGGAAAAAAATTCTGGGCGTTTTAAGGTGTCTATATAAAGATGTCCGTCCACCGTCCACGCCGATTTCGATAGTAGACGATTTTCATGAATCTGAAACATTGGTCAAGGACCCGTTTCCGGCTCTTGTTGGTCCTTGAAACATTTCAACCCAATAGGACCAAATTTAGGAGAGGTAGGGGTCAAAATGTGTATTTCAAAAAATGGATTTTTGTAATTTGTAGCAATCTAGGCATGTGTGTATCATTTTTGACTAAATTTTGGACGCTGAATCCAATAAAATGGGTCCTAGAACGATTGGCGCCCACCGGAAGAGATTATGGGTCAAAATTGGTACCTATCTACCTATTTAGAAGGTGTATTTTCGAATTTTAGGGTAGTTAGGCATGTGGGGTATCATTTTCCCCTGAATTTTGGACGCTGAATCGATTGGAACGATTCGACATGATCCAGGTCCGAGGAGACCAACCTCTGTGAAGGAGAATCCGCAATTATTATGATCCCGACGTCACGAAAATTAATATATCAAAACTTAATACATTCCGGAGAGATTCCCCTCTGGCATGAAACCAGTTTGTTATTCCTTGAATAAGGAGTGCTAAACAAATTGTACTGATACGTACTTGTCTAGATACCTCGATATTTAAAGTATCAGCAAAATCTACATTAATTTTGGTTTTATCTTCTCGGAATCCTTATGAAGCATGTACCGGGGCATTTTTGGGAGAAAAATCTTCCTCTTTGTCTCTCCTTTGACACTCAGGCAGCTGCAAATCGACTCGGGTCGTTCCTTGAACAGATTCAATAACATCGCATGAGCTGTTTAACGTTCCCACACTCTCATCGGAGCTTGGACAAGAACTGCATTTCTCACGAACTCAACCCAGCCAAAGCACGACTTCCTACAAAATGTTTCCATGTCTTCTTGCGCGTTGGAACCCGTTTAGTATCACGACAAGAGTGAAATAGACTATCGCCTCGTTGATACAGCACGGAAAGTTTGAAATTTCATTTATAATCGGTGAAGAGAGATTTAATTGTTTTAAGCAATAACCCCCTCAACCACTGCCCTTCTGATAAACCAGGATAAAGTCGAAATTGGATTCTCTTTGATAAAGCCACGGAAGAGGAGGTAGGAAGCGTTCAAGTCTACAAGAGTTTTCCGCTCGGTCCACCGTAGTTATCGAATCACTGGACTAAGTTAGGACCCCCCCCCCCCTTCACACCACAGCATCCACCTGACAGGTACACGATGGCCAGTTTTATTTTCCGTAACGGGAACCACAGCGGTGTTATCGTAAACCAGCAGAACCAGAATATTTTTAAGGATGATCGCAATAAAATGCCCTAAAATCTGGGAAACAACCAGTTCCAGTGGTAATCAATGAAACAAAAAGTTGGCAAGTACGTAATATATGTATCGCAATATAAAACAATGCATTGCGTAAATTATTTGAGACATTGTTCCCCTGGGCGAACCCTAGTTAGAGAGGGAAACTCTGCCAATTCATACACTAGGGTTGGTTATTTGTCGGACCGATTAGCATGGAGAAAATGGGAGAAAACAGTGCGTGTGGAGTGTTCCGGACTCATTCCAATCGATTCAGCGTCCAAAATTTAGTGGAAAATGATACCCCACACGCCTAGGTATCAGAATTCTCGAAAACACATTCGAAATAGGTGGATAGATACCCATTTTGACCCATAACCTCTTCCGGTTGGAGCCAATCGTTCCGAGAACCGCCTCATTGGATTCAGCGTCCAAAATTTAGTGGACAATGATACCCCACATGCCTAGGTACCAGAAATCTCAATTCAAAATGGGTATAGATGCCTATTTTGACCCATAAATTCGTCCGGTGGGTGCCAATTGTTCCGGGGTCGATTTATTGGATTCAACGTCCAAAATTTAGTCGAAAATGATACCCCACACGCCTAAATTGCCAAAATTTCGAAAATCAATTTTTCAAAAAACACATTTTGACCCCTACCCAGCCCAAATTTGGTCCGATCGGGCTGAAAAGTTTTGAGGACCGTTCTCGGCCGGGAACAGACCCCTGACCCAAATTTCAGATTTTTAAAAAATTGTTTACTACCAAAAACGGCGCGTACGACGGTCGGACATTTGACTTTTTTGATATAGACACCTTAGAACGCCCAGAAAAAAATTTTGAGCCGATTCGGAGAGACTTGACTTTTTGCATGAAAACAGGTTGATCATTCATGGAATAACCAACCAAAAATGGACGAATCTTCATTTGAAACCCACAGTATTGACTCTTCATTATGAATTTTCTGCAACTCTTCACTCATTTCACTCCATATTCATAACACTGCACTTTCAAGGAACGAATGTTGTGGATTTGGACCTTCAGAGGGGAGTGTGAGGAGTGAAGAGAAGTTCTTAAAATAGGCGCCAGGTCATATCCAGATACCTTCTCTGTGTTGATGGCAGAGAATTTACAACTTCTGCGACCGTGAACCGTAATTTTGGTTTTTGGAGAAATAATAATGAACATCAAATTCTCTTCGCCTAACGATTTTGTTGAGAGTTTACTCTACGGGGCAAATTTCATCGGTTCTCAGCTATTTTACCACCTGTTGACTCTGTCGGGCGGTAAGGCGATCCGTCGAAGGAAAATAATACCGCGGAGCTGCCCGAGGAAGAGGGAGTAATCGAACAGATTTTCGTCTCTATAATGTTAGTAGATGAAAGTGGCCTCCGAACCGAAGGGAACCGAGAAACCGGTCCAGGGGTCCTGAACCCAGCCGGCAAATAAACGAAAAAAATATCAGCTCCGGACCTTGAGGAATGGCGGGCTCCCATCGTTCGCCTCGTACAAACGTCGTTCTCGCTAAAACGGCCGCAAGTTCACGCAACGAGAAATGTTAAAATTTCTTCCAGTAATATTTGTTATTTCCTAAAGCAACATTATGGGAAAAACAGTGTCCAAATTGCATTCAGATCGATTCAACATCTCAAATATAATGGGAAATCATTCCTTTCACTCTCAAGTCTCTAATAATCTCGAAACATCATTTTAAAACGCTGCAAATTCTTAAACACGGGTTGGTTATTCCTCGGACCAGGTGCATGGAGACTCAATTCATCAACATGGGGAAAATGGGGGAAACAGTGGGTGTGGTGGGCCCCGGATTCCAATCGATTCGGGGCCCAAAATTTAGTGGAAAATTATACCCCACACGCCTTGGTTCCAGAAATCTCGAATACACTTGTTCAAAATGGGTAATTGGTACCCAATTTGGCCCATAACTTCTTCCTGTGGGTGCCAATCGTCCCCGGACCATTCCAATCGATTCAGCGTCCAAAATTTAGTGGAAAATGACACCGCACTCCCCAAGATTGCCAAAAATATTGAAAATCCATTTTTCAAAAAACACATTTGACCCCTACCTCTTACACCTTATTCAAGGAATAATCAACCAAAATGTGACCCATAACCTCTTTCAATGGGTGCCAATCTCCCTGAGACCCACCTCAATCGATTCAGTGTTCAAAGGTTAGTAGAAAATGATATGGCGGATCACAGGTAAACAAGAAGTATAATAGCGGACCCAGTACACTCCCTTGCACAACACCAGCTCATCTTTTCCCACAAGTCAAATTTGTGATGGTCTGTTCTGCCACCCACGCCGTTTTTGGTTGTAGAAAATTAAATTAATTAATTAAATAGGGGCCCATTTTTGGCTCTAAATGGTCCTCAACAGTTTTTAGTCCGATTGGAGCAAATTTGGAGGGGGGGAGGGTTAGGGATTAAAATGTGTTTTTTGAAAAATCGATTACCGAAATTTTTGGCGATTTAGGCGTGTGAGGTATCATTTTCGACTAAATTTTGAACGCTGAATCCAATGAGACGGGTCCCAGAACGATTGTCACCCATCAGAAGACATTATGGATCAAAATGGGTATCTACTGAAGTCGGGTTTGCCTCTTCCCCGCCAGTTGCCTTCCGACGCTAGCGTCGCACTCACTCAGTAGCTATTATCAGTCTCAAACCCGCGCGTTTTGAAGATCGCCACTTGAGAATGATTTCGTAATAATTTTTAAAGACATTTGTACCACCTTATTGCTTGAAAACTTCGAATTAAGCAATGCGCGTGCCTTATTGCCCTGAACAATTTTGTTCATTAGCACGAAACCTATTGGGAACATCATCGTTCTTTACTGACTAATTAAATTTACTTTAAAACTTATATTAATTACTGGGACATCGATAGCTTTTTATTGCTATTCAAGGAATAATCAACTAAAAGCTTCTTGTAAAAGAAGTGATTTATAGCTTCGTTCATTTAATATTAACCTGAAAAAATTCATCAATAGATAGAGGTTCTATTTAACTTATACCAATGTAGATGAAGTTGAAACACAAGAAAGTAATATTCTTTCATTATAACACTGTCGGAGGGAGAACTTGAACAGTATTTGTACCCATTTTTCAAAAAGTATTGAAATGTATTGATACTGTTTGATATCTTCTGTATGTAATGATAGTCAATATATCGATACTTGTGATGTATTGGACATGCTTAAATAGGCCCATTTGCCTCTGCGTGTACCAACATTACTTTTTCTTCTCTTCGAATGCACCTTCATCGTAAGGTGTGGGGGTGGAGGGGGTGTGACGTCCCTAAAGGGCGACCTTGCTCTCTTCCACCCCTGTCATCAAGGACCGAAAGGGCTCTGAGTTTGAGGTCTCCTAAAGCTGAAGGCCAACAGCCAAAGTGTACGCGATATGAAGAATAAGAAACGCTGCAAATTCTTACACAGGGGTTGGTTATTCCTCGGACCAGGCGCATGGAGACTCATTTCTTCAACATGGGGGAAATGGGGAAACAGTGGGTGCGGGGGGTCCCAGACCCATTCCAATCGATTCAGGATCCAAAATTTAGTAGAAAATGATACCCCACACGCCCAGGTACCGGAAATCTCGAAAACGCATATTCAAAATGGGTAATATATACCCAATTTGACCCATAACTTCTTCCAGTGGGTGCCGATCGTTCAGGGACCCATTTCATTTGATTCAGCGTCCAAAATTTAGTCGAAAATGATACCCCACACGCCTAGGTTCCAGAAATCTCGAAAACACATATTCAAACGCTGCAAATTCTTACACAGGGGTTGGTTATTCCTCGGACCAGGCGCATGGGGACTCATTTCTTCAACATGGGGGAAATGGGGAAACAGTGGGTGCGGCGGGTCCCAGACCTATTCCAATCGATTCAGGATCCAGAATTTAGTAGAAAATGATACCCCACACGCCCAGGTACCGGAAATCCCGAAAACGCATATTCAAAATGGGTAATATATGCCCAATTTGACCCATAACTTCTTCCAGAGGGTGCCGATCGTTTTGGGACCCATTTCATTGGATTCAGCGTCCAAAATTTAGTGGAAAATGATACCCCACTCGCCTAAATCGCCCAAAATCTCGAAAATCCATTTTTCAAAAAAACACATTTTGACCCCTACCCCGCCCAAATTTGGTCCGATCGGGCTGAAAAGCTTGGAGGACCGTCCTAGGCCGGGAACAGACCCCTGACCCAAATTTCAGATTTTTAGAAAATTTTCTACTACCAAAAACGGCGTGGACGGCGGACGGCGTACGGCGGACGGACATTGACCTTTTTTGATCAGGACATCATGAAACGTCCAGAAAAAAATTTTGAGCCGAATCGGAGAGGTTGACCATTTGCATGAAAACATAGGTTGATTATTCAAGGAATAACCAACCAAAATGGGTAATATATACCCAATTTGACCCATAACTTCTTCCAGTGGGTGCCGATCGTTCAGGGACCCATTTCATTTGATTCAGCGTCCAAAATTTAGTGGAAAATGATACCCCACTCGCCTAGATCGCCCAAAATCTCGAAAATCCATTTTTCAAAAATCACATTTTAACCCCTACCCCGCCCAAATTTGGTCCGATCGGGCTGAAAAGCTTGGAGGACCGTCCTAGGCCGGGAACAGACCCCTGACCCAAATTTCAGATTTTTAGAAAACTTTCTACTACCAAGAACGGCGTGGACGGCGGACGGCGGACGGCGTACGGCGGACGGCGGACGGACATTGACCTTTTTTGATCTAGACATCATGAAACGTCCAGAAAAAAATTTTGAGCCGAATCGGAGAGGTCGACCATTTGCATGAAAACATAGGTTGATTATTCAAGGAATAACCAACCAAAAACGAGATCGAGAAGGAAGAGGAATTTATCATTCAGAAAACAACGTGGATTTTTTAATGCAAATTTCATATCTTTGGAAAATATCACAGTTTTTACTACTACCCAGTACTTGAACTCCTGTCATTGGTCTCAATTTAATGAAAATTGTATCCTCAAACAGGCCATTAACGACAAAATCTGCCAAAACCGAATTTGTTATTACATATTATCACATGAAAAATTCAAAATGTAATCAGTTACTGTCCTGATTATAGATTTATTAGTTTGAACGTGGATCGTAGATGCTTCCAGAAAATCAAAACCACTTTAGTTATAGTTTATATTCTCCAAATTATGGCCCTAATTGAGATTAATCTCGCTTAATTGTGAAATAATTTGTAGAGTTTTCATTCAGTGAATAATCAACCCAGGTTTTTAAGGTGTCTAGATCAAATAGTACGTAGTTCACGCCTATTTTGGTTGTAGAAACGTTTCTAAAAGTCTAAAATTTTGGTCAGGGGCTCATTGTTAGCCCTAGTTGGTCCTCAAAACTTTTCAGCCCGATCGGGTCAAATTTAGAGGGGGTAGGTAGTACCAAAATGTGTATTTAAAAAATTTGATTTTCGAGATATTTGGCGATCTAGGCGTTTGGGGTATCATTTTCGACTAAATTTTAGACGCTGAATCCAATGAGACGGATCCCGGAACGATTGATGCCCATCGGAAGAGGTTATGGGTCAAAATGGGTGTCCATCTACCTATTTTGAATGTGTATTTCGAGATTTTGGGCACCTCGGCGTGTGGGGTATCATTTCCCACTAAATTTTGGACGCTGAATCGATTGGAATGAGTCTCTATGCTCCTAGTCCAAGGAATAACCAACCCCTGTGAATGAATATGCAGCATTGGATTATGCAAAATGGAATAAGGGTAAATAGTAGTACGACAACAGGGGTTATGAATGAGGTGTAAGGCCGAATATGGCGAATGATATCCAATTTTTTTCAAATGTTATATTCAGCATGATAGTGGCAACAAGTAGCTGTTTATCTTAAATATGCTTATCTTAAATTTGAAAAGCATATTGATTCTTTGATTGCTAGACTGCGGAAATTATTTAACGTTTTTAAGGAGACTGGTAGTTTCTTGTCCCGAAAACATATAAAAACAATTTATTTTGGCTTAGCATTCTCCATCATCAAGTATGGCATCATTCTACGGGGTAGTGCAAATAAAACTCTAATTAAAAAGGTGCAAACAGTTCAAAACCGTATTTTGAAAATTATATTAAATAAAAATATGAGGTACCCAACGTCCCATCTATATAAACAGCTTGATTTAAAAAACATCACTCAAATATTTTTAATTCAATCATGCATACATTTATTTCGTTCTGGGATCAAAAGTGAGCATGTTTCAGTTGCTTCTAGCAGTCGAAACTTTACTTCGTCGGGTATAATTTTGCCAAGAGCTAACGCTGAATTCTACAAAAGGAATTCATACGTCAAAGCTCTTAAATTTCTGTATAAAAAAGGTATTAATGTTTTTCTTCTTGACAGCTTGGGTTCTTTTAAGAAAAAATTAAGCTCTACTTATAGCTCACTGGCTTTCAGGATGGTTTTTCCTTTCTCTTTCTTTTTATATTCTTTATTTTATAATTTTTTGGTTTATAAGATAGTTATGTTTATGTTTATTCTTCTATTTTGGCACACAGTTCACCATTTCGTGCTTTGCATTTTTTCTGATTGTCTGAACTCCGCCAAAGAGCACAAGTTTTTTTTAAAACTTATTCTTCGGTGGGCAACGGTATTTGAGTTATGTTAAATTTTCAAATTTATATAATTTTGTCTTTTTTGTTCCCTTTTGGTTTGTGGTAAATTTTATGTTGTTGCCAATAAATGAATATTTGATTTGATTTGATTTGATCTTAAAATTTATACAGAAAATATGATTTTAAACCAATATTTTTACTCATTAATGGCATTCTCGTCGGACTCAGAGGACTCCAGGATTCATTCAAATCGATTCTGCGTTCAAAATTCAGTCGAAAGTCACCCCACACGCCTAGGTACCCACAAATTTCGAAAACCCACATTCGAAATAGGTGGGGGTCAACATGTGTGATTCGAAAAATGGATATTTGAGATTTTTTGCAATCTAGGTGTGTGGGGTATCATTTTCCATTAAATTTTGGACGCTGATTCCAATGAGACGGGTCCCGGAACGATTGGCACCCTCTGGATGAGGTTGTGGGTCAAAATGGGTGCCTATCTACCCATTTTGAATATGCGTTTTTGAGATTTCCGGTACCTGGGCGTGTGGGGTATCATTTTCCACTAAATTTTGGATCCTGAATCGATTGGAATGGGTCTGGGACCCGCCGCACCCACTGTTTTCCCCATTTCCCTCATGTTTATGAAATGAGTCTCCATACGCCTGGTCCGAGGAATAACCAACCCCTGTGTAAGAATTTGCAGCGTTTTAATGTTATTATTTTGTTTTATTTTATTTTTTATATTGTTCGATGCTTTGTTCTTATTCATCTGATTGTTTGATCCTGTTAGTTAGAAATTCATAGTTTCTGCAATTTGCACTCCTGTTGAAACGAAACGGCCGTATTGTTCGTATTAAATCACTTCATGCTTAGTGAGCCATTCAAGATTTGCTGGGACAGTGGCTTCTCAACTGAAATCCTCTTTAGTGGACTTCCTGAACAATCTGACTCATTCAAACTGTCTTCATCCCTTCGAAAGGCCTACGTTCTAGGCAGTCACAACGAGGGGGTCTGATTCGACAGGTAGCACCGTGAGGGGGATGCACCTTTTTCAACCCTCGCAGGTAACCAATCTCCACCTTTCGGAACCACAGATGGGAAAATCTTGCAATATTCTTTTGCAACGATGGACTTCTAGAGAGAAACCTTGCGTTTTTTCGGGGCAGGTGTCGTGGTTCGAAGGAAAATGTTCAGTCCTATAATTATGGTGACCATGCGTCCCGAAAAAATCGGGACAGTCCCGATTTATAGAGCTTTGTCCCGGCGTCCCGAAATATAATATATCTGTCCCGATTTTTGAAGATCTGAGGAAAAAGTAGTTATTTTTGTAAGAAGATATTTTGCAGGAATGTCTGCAGACAACACCAATACTAATTTTGGTGGCGCAAAAAGAGAAGGCACAAATAACCTGTGCCTTAAAAATAATCTTCATTTTTACCAATGAAAGTGAAAGAGATTCAAAAGAAAAACTGTGCTGCAGGACATAATAATAGTGTCTTGGAAGACATTAAGAGTACAGTGTGTTCTTTTTTATGACCGTTCATATACCTATTTGGACTTTTGGAAATCAACGTTGACGCTTGAGCCATTTGTCTTAGATAGATTAAATACAAAATTGAAATGGGAGGAGTTGGAGGAAGAGCTATACCATTTTCCAAAAAAGCTTACCCATATCTTCTTGATTTGTTCAACGAGTTGAGCGTGCTGAACACTCAACTGTCCGAAAATGTCTTAACAGAATGGACAACGCAGAAAAACACAACAGGCCAAGATGGTATAACTGTTTTTGAAAACTTGCGGAAGAATGAAATAAAAGTTCCAAACCTGAAGATTGTTCGTGGAATTTGCTTTCTTTGCCAGGGACTAATGCTTCAGTAGAACGGGCCTCTTCGTTGATTAACAACTTTTTGAACGTCAGAGAAGAGTCAAATGTCAATTGAATGCGTAAAGGCACTTTTAATAATTCAAATGAACTGTAATCTTTCATGCGTAGAAATGTATGATAAGTAAGGAAGAACAAGATCTTGTTGAAAGCTTTGGCTTCGACGGAAAATATGATTGGAGCAAAACACAGCTTTCTTGTTAGATCCTTAATTACATGTAAATTACATTACATAACATTTTTTTACATTTACAAACAACCCTTAATTACTTTTTTTTTTCAAACAACCTAATTTTCATTATTTTTTTTACCTGAGTTGCATAGGTAGCCTACATTATATAAATATTTCAAAGTCTTGTGCAATAGCCATAAAGTATAATAAATAATAATGTAAAATTGTGTTTTTATTTGTTATTTTCCAAATTTACAAATATGTATAAAAAAATATAGGTAGGCCTAACATATTGTGCAACAGTTGGTTTGTCCCGATTTTGACTGGTAAAAATATGGTCACCGTACCTATAATGGATAGTCGCATTCAACTTTACGATAGTCCACTCAAAATAGGTGAAAACTGCCGGAATTTAATTCCAAAATTTCAAATTTGTAGTGAATTTTCCACAACCAAACTGGGAGGACGGACATTTTACCTTTTGGTTGAACCTTGAATAATCCACCTGTGTTTTCATGCAGAATTTCAAACTCCCCGATTCGTCCCAAAAATGTTTTCTGGGCGTTTCAAGGTATCTAAATCAAAATAAGCAAATGTGCATCCGCCATCTACGTAGTTTATGGTAATAGACATTTTTAAAAAATCTGAAATTATGGTCAGAGATCCATTTCCAGTTCATTCTCTCATTCAGCCCAATAGTGCCAAATTTAGGGAGGTAGGGGTCAAAATGTGTACTTCAAAAAATTGATTTTCGAGATATTCGGCGCCCGTGGGGTATCATTTTCCACTAAGAAAATGTCATCGTCATTTTCCACTTTCCGAATGCCTCATTCTTGTTGCAGAAGGTCAGCTGCAACATGCGCCAAAAGATCAGCATTCAACTGTTCAATCAATTTTTAATGTCCATTCGAATTTGGCAACGAAAATTGGGTTTGTGGGCCCAAAAAACGTGTTTTCTCTGGCTAAACCAAGGGTTTAAGCTGCCAGCGATTCTGAATAGGTAACTTTTCTACTCCAATCCAACTAGAAAAAAAAAATTGAATTAGGTACATTAATGTTTTTGCTGACTTTATGGACCCTTATCTAACGGAGCCTTCGTATCATTACCAAATCTTCCCTTTTGTCCCAAAACCCTATGTTTAGCCACGATAAACTTGTTTTTCTGCACTCAAACCTAATTTTCGCTGTCAAATTTATTCCCAAAGGAACTAACTGTAAATCCTCCCCCCCCCCCCCCCCTTCCTTCACAGAGTTACCGAATGTGGAGACGAAGGAATCGCCGACAGCTTAAAACCTAGGTTTAGCCAGAAAAACACCTTTTTTGGGCACTTAAACCAAATTTTCATTGTCAAATTCGAGTGCTAATTAAAAATTGATTAGACCGTAGGAATGCTGATTTTTTGGCGCATGTTTTAGCAAACCTTTACAGTTTCTACAACAAAAATGAGTAGGCATTCGGAGCGCGTGAAAAACTGTTGATTATTCACGTTTTGACAAAATTATTTTTTCTAGCTGCTTTTTTACTACTCAATTGCATCTGAAAAATCTGTTGTTAGGCTTAGAAAAATATTGAAAATTTAACATTATTTCCATTGGTATCCTCAGTGTATAGTAGTAATCGTGTATATTTTAGTAACATAAGATCGAAAACAAAAAAATCGCTAATAATTCAAAAACAAAGCCTCAAAAAAAAAAAAAAAAAAAAAAAAAAAAAAAAAAAAAAAAAAAAAAAAAAAAAAAATCTGCGGGGCACTTTTGTTGCGAAATGAGTTGTAGATCACATAAAATTTATTTCGGGCATTACTCGTGGGACACCGTGAAGAACATAGAGAGGGTAAAAAAAAGATAATAATTTTTTATTTGGACGAAACTTGGGTTGACTTCAATTTAACTCCACATTATCGAAGTTTCTGCCCTTTATCAGAAGCGGTAGTCGGGAGTTTTGGACCAGATTTGAAGGATGGTCTCGCAAAATATTTCACTTGTCCAAATTCAAACGCTGAAGCCGGTATTTCTGTCTAAGGGTGGTTTGAGAGGGGGTAGAGGGTCGTTAGGCTCCTTTTCCCCAATCACACTTTTCCGAACAGGGAGAAGAACAACGTTTTCATTATTGTACACACGGACTCCTAATCGAACCAGCTGCATTCTTTCCGTGTACTAATTGTACATATTGAAGGATGGAAGATATAAGAAACCATCAAGAGCTGAACCCGCACGAATTAAGAAGTTTTACTGACATCGCTTGTAAAATGAGCGTTTTCAAAGAGGTTTTAGTAGCACAAGTTGGACATTTTCAGTAGAAAATTGTAGAGAAACGTCTGATGACACTCACTAATGTCCGACAACTCGGTGAGAACTCAAAATCCCCTTTAAAGCAACTAGCGCCGCTTTTTGGTTATCGCCCCAATCACCGAGATTTTCACGGAGCATGTGTTCGTTTCTGGGAAAAACGGCTGGCTCCGTACGTGTTTACGCATTACAACTCTGAGAAAAGAGCTATTTTTTTCTCCTTTCCAAACAGTGCACTGAGCCT
Organism: Cyrtorhinus lividipennis; assembly: GCA_019603395.1. NCBI lineage: Eukaryota > Metazoa > Arthropoda > Insecta > Hemiptera > Miridae > Cyrtorhinus > Cyrtorhinus lividipennis. The sequence continues at coordinate 2,133,491 of CM034009.1, forward strand.
TTCTAAAAGCACACGAACTGGGGTGCGGACGCTCAAAAAGAAACACATGGGACTTCCAGTTGGGCCTGGCCAGCGACCCCGACCTAGGACAAAGCTGTCTTCGCTCATATATTATTCCTTCAGTGTCCGCGCAATTCCATAAATACAGCGTTTGGTCTCAACTGTCGAAGTGCTTCTAGAAAAATTTCTAAAAATCTGAAATTCGGACAGGGGTCCGTTCATGGCTTTAGTTTTGGTCCTCGCAACTTTTCAGCCCGATCGGACCAAATTTAGGGGGAGAAGGGTTTAAAATTTGTATTTCGATAATTTAATTTTCGGCACTTTAGGCATGTGGGGTATCATTTTCCACTAAATTTTAGACGCTGAATCCACTGAGACGGGTCCCAGAACAACTGGCGCTCACCGGAAGAGGTTATGGGTCTAAATGGGTATCTACCTACCTATTTCAATACAAGGTTTTTATTTGTATTTGTTCCTAATATTTGGATTTGCCGTCTTCTACCACGAACAGAAAACGGCGGACAATTGACGGGCATTTTGCCTTTCGGTTGGTTATTCCATGGAGCAGAAATATGATGAAAACAGTGTTGAGCGTCCCCGACTCATACCTAATCGATTTAGCGTCTCTTTTTTTGGACAAATTGCAGAGCATGATGATGAAGCATTCGGTGGCTTAGCTTACTACACATCAACCGATTACGACGACGACGAAAGCGCAATACGACGCTAGATAACCTGGTCGAGAATGGAGCATAGAGAAGAGATGCGGAATTCGCGAAACATGAAGAAGGGATTAGTTTGTCGCCAATGTGTCTTTCTTCCCCTGTATTTTTGATGCTAAATCCATTATGATCCGATTTGTGCCCTCTGGAGGTTGGTATGGGTCAAGTTGAGTACCTGCTTACGTATTTCGAGTGAGTTTTAAGGTGAATAGGCGCGTGGGGTACAATTTTCTAGGGAGTTTTGATAGCTTAATCGATTGAATTGAGTCCGGGACACTCCACACTCAAGTTCTCCCCGTGTTTTTCCCGTATGGGGAATGCCAATCTGTCTGAAATCCGTCCCAATGAATTTAGCGTCAAAAATTTGGTGGAGGAACGACGCATTGGTGTTAATGTTATCCCTTCTTCGTGTTTCGTGAATGCCGCATCTCTTCTCTATGCTCCGTCCTCGGCCAGGTTATCTTTCGTGGGTACCTTCCTACATATATTATCTTCAAAGTGGGGTTTCGGGTATTATTGGGTAAGAACATGAGGGAAACTGTGTGCTGAGTAACTGTGACTCATTTCAATCGATCGAGCGTCCAAAATTCAGTAGAGAATCGCACTCCACACGCCTAAAATCCCGAAAAATTCACTTTTGAAATATGTAAACAGCTACCCAACTTGACCCACACCCCATTCAGCGAGTGCCTATCAATCCGGGACCCATTGCAATGAATTTTGCGTCAAAAATTTGGTGGAGAAACGACGCATCGGTGTAAATCTAATCGCTTCTTCATGTTTCGTGAACGCCGCATCTCTTCTCAATGCTCCGTTCTCGGCCAGGTTATCTTGCGTCGTCTTCGCTCCTTATCTACTACCATCTACTTATCGGTTAATGTGTAATCACCTAAGTCATCGAATATTTCATTTCCATATATTATCTTCAAAGTGGGGTTTCGGGTATTGTGGACCAAGAACATGAGGGAAACTGTGTGCGGAGTAACTGGGACTCATTTCAATCGATCGAGCGTCCAAAATTCAGTGGAGAATCGCACTCCACACGCCTAAAATCCCAAAAACTCACTTTTGAAGTACATATGTAAGCAGCTACCCAATTTGACCCATACCCCCTTCAGCTTGCGCATATCAATCCGTGACCCGTTCCAATGAATTTAGCGTCAAAAATTTGGTAGAAAAACGACACATCGGTGATAATCTAATCCCTTCTTCATGTATCGTGAATGCCGCATCTCTTCTCAATGCTCCGTTCTCGTCTAGGTTATCTCGCGTCGTCTTCGCTCCTCTGATACATATCGGTTGATGTGTAATCAGCTATGTCACCGAATATTTCATTCTTTCTTGAACCTCAGTATTCCGTAGGTATTTTCCTATCCGTTACTTTCCTTATCATTTTGTGCATTTTGTTGTTCTTCGTAAACTGCGGGAAGAAAGATTGGTTCTAATTTATTAATGGGTGTTCTTATTCGTTGTTCCAAATTTTGATCCGACTATGAAGTTACAGATGGTCTAGGTGGTCAGATACTCAATACTCAACACTTCTTTAGTGACCACTGCATCCTTAGAACAATGATGAACCCGCTCGGATGGGTTTCGGGGTACATTGGCGTGCGTTTTCAAATTATGTATGCTTCCAATTAAAATAAAAAAATGTCTAAAATATCAACATGTTGAAAATAAAAATGTCTTCAACGCAATACAAGAATTTGAGATCACCTTCAGAATGAAGCGAGTATATAATTAAACCACAGGAATGGGTCAAGAAGGGGTTGCATTCCTTTAGTCCCGTTATAACTATAGGCCTTACCTTGGAAAAAATCCGCCCTGCGTCATCCCCTCTTCCATCGGCGAGCTTTAGGGCAGGTTTCGCCCTTTTTTGTCCGCCCTGAAAGATGGTTAGCCTTTAATGGACGACCGAGTTCGTTCTATCGAGCGAAGCTATTATTTCCAAATCAAAATTACTTCTTGGAAGTTGATTTTTTTGTTTTTTCCCCTCCTCCACGGCCTTAAGGGTGGCGATTTGCATTTACATGGGGGCCTGGCTTGAAGAGGCTGCTCAGGGTGGAGCAAAATGGAACCTAACCCACCATGTTCTTATACGCTTATAACTACGCACGTTTTACCAGAAGAAACTGGCTTTTGTCGTTGGATTTTGGCAGCAGGGATGAAAGCACAAGGCGTTTAGACTCATTAGATAAATTCCATTTCAGTGAGGTTTTCATAATCTAAAATACAGATTTCCTACAAATATTTTTCACAAATATCCTTTGTACAAAACCTAATTGTACTCGCTGTAGTCTCATGTAGCACTAAATTGTATAATTTTGACTAATAATAATATTTTTAAATAATATACCGTATTGCCTCCTGTGGCATAAATCAGATATTTATTTCGATAGCTTTTCTGTTACTTTTCCTCCGGGAGTTTTCCTTCCTGTTCTATTTCTTACATTTTGCAGTTCAAGTGTTATCGTCACCCACATCATTAAATAATGCTCTTCATTGGGCGCGCATCGTTTGGAAAATCTCAGGGGTTTGTTATGTTACGTTGTCTACATTGGTCCTGTCTGTTATCTGTTCTCAGTAATTAAGTGATATCCCGTCAAGTCCAGTTCGGTGTCTCTTTTCCTCAATATGATCGATCCACTTACTCTAGAATAATCAAAAGGTTATTCCTCAGACCAGGAGCATGGAGACTCATTGAAATCGATTCAGGGTCCAACATTTAGTGGAAAATGATATGACATGACCTCATCCGGTGGGTGCCAATCGTTCGGGGACCCGTCTTATGGAATTCAGCGTCCAAATTTAGTGGAAAATGATACCCCACACGCCTAGGTACCAGAAATCTCTAAAACCCACTTTCGAAACAGGTATAAGGTACCCATTTTGACCCATAACCTCTTCCGGTGGGCGCCAATCGTTCGGAGACTCGTCTTATGGAATTCAGCGTCCAAAATTTAGTGGAAAATGATACCCCACACGCCTAGGTACCAGAAATCTCTAAAACCCCACTTTTTGAAACAGGTATAAAGGTACCCATTTTGACCCATAACCTCTCTTCCGTTGGGCGCCAATCGTTCGGAGACCCGTCTATATGGAATTCAGCGTCCAAAATTTAGTGGAAATGATACCCCACACGCCTAATGGTACCAGAAATCTCTAAAACCCACTTTCGAATATGTATAAGGTACCCATTTTGACCCATAACCTCTTCCGGTGGGCGCCAATCATTCGGAGACTCGTCTTATGGAATTCAGCGTCCAAAATTTAGTGGAAAATGATACCCCACACGCCTAGGTACCAAAAATGTCGAAAACACATATTCGAAACAGGTATATAACCCATTTTGACCCATAACCTCTTCCGGTGGGGGCCTATCGATCGGGGATCCATCTCATTGGATTCAACGTCCAAAATTTAGTCTAAAATGATACCCTACATGTCTAGATCGCCGGAAATTATTCATCACTGGACAGCCAAATGAATCATAATGAATGAGGTAAAATGTGCATATTGATTTACGTACTAATACATTCCAGCGATGTGTAAGGGCTTGCCCTGCCCCTCCAGAAGACCAGAAGGAGAGTAGCATTGCCCAAACCAGCATGCGCGTCGCAGCTCCTGCCTAGACCTTGGATTTAGAGAGTGCCACAGCGCTCACTCATTTGGAGGCGCATCCAACTGCGGTTTCGTTCGTCGAGCGACTCTGCCCCTCGGGGTCCGTAGGCGCCCACAGCATTGTTTGAGTATATATTTTTTTAACCCTGTAGTGCAAGAGATTTCGTCACACAGTCCACGCTGGCTTCGTCCTGTCTCGCTCTGACAGTGTAACTCTTCTAACCGGGCTGAAGTCGACCGACTGTAATATTGTTTTCCCCATGAGATAAAGGGGACTTCAAGTTAAATAACCTCGCTGTGTAACCTGCGGGACAGCGAGGAGGGGGAAACAGCCCCATGGCCAGTTATTCCATGGCGACGACGTCCGTTCGAGCGGATCCGGTGCACTTTTCATGTCAATGCTGGTATGTGGCGTGCACGGGGGTGTAGATGACAGGGGGGTACGTCATAATTGTGCGGACTGGTCACTTGTATTAATTGTATTTAGTGCTCCCATGGTTGCCCATTTACATTTGTGGAAGTTACTGGGGAGTTGTCTTGTATCAGATTGGTAGCCCCGGTTGAGGCATAATTTTCCTTTGCAGGACGAGTCGCGTGTTTTCAATTTAATTGCTTTGGTATTAATTATTTTATGTTCAATCCTGTATCCTAGTTGCTCAGGTCCTTAAGTCTTGGACTTACATCCTGTACCTCTCGCTAGGTCGCTTCCAATTCTCCAAGAACCCGAATTAATCATAGTAACTTCGTAACAGATTTTAATTCGAGGAGAGGCTTACAGAGCCAGAGTGGAATCATATTGTGTAAGAACACGGTTGACGTCCTTATTAGCTTCCTATAAGTGATCTGCTCAATAATTGGAATTTTAAAACACAAATCCTCATTGTCCAACACCCGTTCAGTTTCGTCCATGTTTGTTATGAAGTTTGCTGACGCGCATCAGGTTTGTATTCTTCTTTAAATCTTTCTTATCCCGGATCTTGTGATAGAAAGACGGTATAGGTGGAGTCTGACTGGTCCGAGGGTCATTTAACTCGAGTGAAGCTCACGATTCTCCAGTTTGAAGGCTGTTGAGATGTGAATGTCCCGCGATGGTTGATCGGTGTCGGAGGACGTCGGGTTCGAAAACCTTCGGTGAAGATTCGAGGAAGAGTTTATTTTTTTAACAAACGCAATTTTTGTCGGTTATTCCTTGAATAATCATTTTGATATTTTCATGCAGAAAGTCAACCTCTCCGATTTGACCACACAAAAAAATTGTCCGTGCGTTTCAAAATAGAGCCGGAAACGGGTCTCTGACCCAAATTTCATATTCGTAGACATTTTTCTACCACCAAAATTGGCGTGGACGGCGGACGGACATATGCTCATTTCGATCTAGGCACATAGAAAGAATTAAAAAAAAAAGTTTGGGCCGAATCGGAGACATTGGCATTTTGCATAAAGACGTAGGATGATTATTTAAGGAGCAACCTACCAAAATGAGGAATGCAAATTCATTCAGATGTCGCGGGTCTCGGACCTATTCCAATCGACTCATGGTCAATTAATATATAGGTACCCATTTCAACCCATAACCTCTCGAATTAAAACGTGTTTAAACTTATTATAATTTAATTCGGGTTTCTTCGTTCGTCGGAGAATTGGAAGAGACCTAGCGAGAGGATACGGGATGTAATCCCAGACTTTACGACCTGAGCGTTAATTATGGGATACAAGGATGAGCATGAAATACATTGAAACAAAATGATTATAATTAAAAGACAAGGACAACGTTGCAAGGAGGATAATAAATGCCCAACCTGTCTACAATTAATATAGGACAAAGTGACAAAGTACATTAGACTACTACATGTTTGAGCATGAAAATACAATTAATACATGATACATGAAGATACCAATTAATAGTCTAATGCGCCAATCGGGCAACGAACCGGCTGACGAAAACGGGTCGACGTCGAAGGAAAACGGGAGGGGCTTGCTGTCCCGCAATGACAGGGAGGCTTATTGACTTGAGTCCTTTATCAGTCTCTGGCATGGGAACACATATTACAACTCCTTCGACTTCATGCACGGAGCCGAGTTCACTTCACGAAGCGAGCACAGGACAAAGCCAGGATACTGGAACGAGATGCACTTGCCGACAGATTTACAAGAATATATAACTCCAACATGTTGGGCACCTCGGCCCTGAGGGGCGCCTTGTACGACGAACACCTGGTTGGAACGCCTTGGATAAGGGATGGGAATAAACCAAACCTACCGTTTTAACTCCGAAACCGGGTTTTTTTTTTTCTCTCGGTTATTGGTTATTTTTAGGTTTTTTTTTTTGGTCGGTAAAAAACCGGTTTTTTTATAAATAAACCTAAAAACCGGATAATTGTTCCTGACCCATCACAACACAAAACTGAAAAAAAGAGAAAACATTTTAATAAATTTCTTAATCTAAACGGCATTCGTTTGCCTCCAGTGAGGGATTTTTAATAACCATTGGCACACTTTTCCGTAACTCTCGTTCCAAATTATCCAATAAGCCTTCTGCTGGGTTTTTTTTTCTGCTTCTAGCATTCTCTTTATCTGTTATCAGTTTTCGTCACTTTCTCTCCTTAAAATTGTGCTGAAATGTATTCTGCAAATTTTTGGGTGGGGGCTCATTTGGAGGCTTAACTTCAAAAAGTCGTTTTCGAGGGTATCACCTCTTCCATTTTCAGGGAAGTAAAAAACCTGTTTTTTAAAAAAACCGGTTTTTTAGAAAAAAACCGGTTATGTTATTTGTTAAACCAACAGGGTGTAAACAGGAGGTTGGAAAAAAACCGGTTTAAACCGAAAACCGTTTTTTTCTGAAAACCTCCATCCCTACTTTGGAACGAGTGATGGCGCTGGGCCGCTCTAATGCGACGTCCAGCAAAGCTCGCACTACTCTTTGCGCATGCTCTCTCCCTTCTGGCCTTCTGGAGCTACAGCAAGCCTGGGGCTTACAACCTCATCCAGATAGCGCCAATCGTTCCAGGACCATTCCATTGGATTCAGCATCCAAAGTTTAGTGGAAAACGATACCCCACAAGCCTAGGTACCAGAAATCTCGAAAATCCATTTTTCAAAATCCACATTTTGACCTCTACCCCCACCCAACGTGGTTCTGATTGGTCTACTTTTTCCTTTATCTTGAATACGCTGGAAGTCCTAATTACTCCAACACCGAAATTACGAAATTCCCTTGACTAATTCATTAATATTTATTATTATTTCCAACTATTACTACTAACTTTGCGAATAGTAATGCCATTTGGACCATTTTCGGCTGACATTGAAAGCAAACGTCAATGTTAGTGACGTGGCCTTAGGTTAGGATTGTATCCATTTGGGTTTTTCATGAGTTTTGGGACTCATTTTGAGAGTTTGGGGAGATTTTGCGCGACCTCACGACCGAGAGAGAATTTGACTTCTTAAACTTCCAACAATCTCGTGAAGTGTTAACTTTATGTAATTTTGGTGTTGAGGGGGTTTTCCAGGGCCGTTTTCAGGCCAATACTTTTGGGTCCAGATTTTTCAAGCAATCGGCTTTAAAGTACTGTATGGAAACTGTGGCAACCTGTTTTCTTAACTGATCACGAGCGTAAATCAAAATCTCGCATATCAAACGTAAAGAGCTTTTGAGAGGGTTCGTACACATTTGGGCCACTTCGGTTAATTTCATCATCGTAAATTATTCACTTCGCGGTGTGCGTCGCGTGCCACGTTGTTACGTAGTTTAGTGTCAATTCATCGTCAAGACAGGCTTCGTGGGAAAAACACCATGATGAAAACTTCACCGGTCGGAAACGACCGACTCAGAGATGAAATTGAGGAGTTTTTTTGAGCATGTTTTACAAACTTCCTGATGGTGCTGTAGCAAGCCGATTTCAAAAATGTCGTAAGACGTACTTACTACTTACGCGCATTAATCGTGGAAATAACGTTTTCACAACTCGCTTTGTTTCCACCGCCGATTGCGGCGCGACTTATTTTCGACAAAATTGAACTATGTCGAAATAAAAAACCGCCGCAAATTCTTTTGCATAATGCTTTAATTATTCCTTAGGAGCGAAAACAG
>CM034009.1:2142023-2225675 GCA_019603395.1 Cyrtorhinus lividipennis
GAAAGTGAAGAGGACGAAGGGATTTTTGTCGCAATGTCTTCTGCATGGTTGCTCTATGTAGCAATAACATCCACCAAGTCCTGTGAAGCACCCATCTCTACTGCTAGTAGTTATTTGTGAGTTCATGAGTTTTGAAGTCAAAATTTTTCCCTCTGTTGCTATACTGTCAGTTTTGAATGAGGATTCAACGTGGAAATGAAGAAGAGGAACGCATTTTTGTTGAAATGTCTTCTGCGTGTTTGTTCTATGCAGCAATAACATCTACCAAGTTGTGTGAAGCGCCTATCTCTATTGCATATGGAGTATTTTAGTGAGTTCATGAGTATTGAAGTCAAGGTTTTTTCCCTCTGTTGCTAAATACTCTCGGTTTTAAGGACGGAAGTGAAGAAGAGGAAGGCATTCTTGTTGAAATGTCTTCTCCATGTTTGTTCTATGCAGCAATAACATCCACCAAGTTGAGTGAAGCGCCTATTTCTAGTGGAGTATTTTAGTATTTTATTTTTTTTGATTTTAGTGAGTTCAAGAGTTTTTAGGTCAATGTTTCTCCTTTGTTGCTAAATGCTGTCAGTTTTGAATGAGGATTCAATGTGAAAGTGAAGAGGACGAAGGCATTTTTGTCGCAATGTCTTCTGCATGTTTGCTCTATGCAGCAATAACATCCACCAAGTCCTGTGATGCACCATCTCTACTGCTGGTAGTTTTTTTGTGAGTTCATGAGTTTTGAGGTCAAGATTTTTCCCTCTGTTGCTAGGCACTGTCAGTTTTGAATGAAGATTCAACGTGAAAGTGAAGAAGAGGAAGCTATTTTTGTCGCAATGACTTCTGCATGTTTGTTCTATACAGCTATGACATCTACCATGTCCTGTTAAGCACCTATCTCTACTGCATGTGCGTTTTCATACATAAACAATATTTGCTCAGATCCTCATAAGTACTCTGTCTTTTTCCCTTTCAGCGTTCAACAGGAGCAACTTCTCTTCACTATGAGACCTCTTCGTGCCACGAGTGTTCTCTCAAGTGTTCGCCATTGATTTTGAGCGCGTTCGATCTCGTCTCTCACGAAAGTGGTTCCAGGGGCTTATGAAGGCCCACCTGAGAGACATCTAACATCTTTGATACTCAGAAGAAGAGGAAGTCAAGGGCTTTTTACAAAAAAAAAAGTCGTTTTACCCTGTAGTTGAACCATGAAAGAAGTTAGTTCAAGAAGGTGATAAGAGTCAGCGCTGGAAGAATACGCTGGATGACGCTTACAAGGATAAATTGAACATGTTACTTCTAGGCTTTTGAGTTTGTTGAATCCTATTTTAAATTTAGTTTAGGGGATTAGAGGAGGCAGACAAGTTGTAACCATCATTCACCCATCTATTGCATTACCGAATCAACAGAAATGGGGTCTCTATCCTTTATGCTGGATGATTGATGTAAAACTGATTGCGTATGCTGTACAGTGAGAATTGCCTTCCTGAAAGTTCAGGATGGGTTTTCTAGAAGACACCAATACGAGTACGATGACGCTGTTGTAATTACTCAAACGAGAATATAAAATAATTGATTAATTTAATTCACCAGGGGTTGTGACCAAATGGCCTTCCACCTACCCTGAATTAACATGAGTTAATAATTATGAATTCTCTGAGGCTTGTACGAGTTGGCGCCATAAAACTTTATAAAAACATAGGGTAAAACTGTCGAATTAGGTGCGCACCCCCTCTTATCACTAAATTCGATATATCGAAGGAAAGAACTTAGTTCCCTCGATACTTCGAGTTTAGGAATGGAGGTTACATAACCTAAAACATTTTTGCTGCAACATATTTGAACATTTTGTGTGTATTAACTCGGGGGCGGATTTGGAAGAAAAAAAACATCCCTGTTGTGTATTTAACTCGGGGGCGTATTTAAAAAGAAAAAAACATCCCTGTTGTGTATTTAACTCGGGGGCGTATTTGGAAAGAAAAAAACATCCCTGTTGTGTTTCAAAAATCGATATATCGAAACGTGTAGGAAGGTCATAAGTGATAACAGGGGGTGCGCACCTAATAGCACAGTTCAACCAAACATAGGTTGATTATTCAAGGAATAACCAACCAAAATGAATAAATCCAACATCTCAAATCAGAGGAACTCATCAGTAGGAAAATAAAATAATTAATAAGTACCTTCTCATACTAGGAAATTTATATTTAAAAAATTGAATAGAATTAGATTCATATAATCCAATTAACATTGTTAATATCAAATAGAGAGAGGCAATGAGGGAAGTTATCCGCTTTTAAAATCCTTGCAAACACCAGCTCTTACGTACTTCACTAACAATCGGAGGCAATCAGAATGCTTCTTCACAAAATAGGCTCTTCAAGCTGAGCGATTAAGGCAACCTTCCCTCCTCACAATCAATTGGTCTTTGTTGCAAGCGAAGAAAATACCATACCAAGACGAAATGTTCGGAAGTGCTATTTGAGTGCTGGTTGGTACATTCAATGCAAAAACGCTGCAAATCTGATATTCGGGGGACCGATTTTCAGTTCTTTTCAGCTTGATCGGGACAAATTTGGGTGGGGTAGGGGTTAAAATGTTTTTCAAAAAATGGATTTTTGAGATTTTTGGCAATTTAGGTGTGTTTGGTATCATTTTCCACTAAATTTTGGACGCTGAATCCAATGGAATGGGCCTCAGAACGATTGGCGCCCTCTGGATGAGGTTATGGGTCAAAATGGGTACCAATCTACCTATTTTTAATGTGAGTTTTGGAGATTTCTGGTACCTAGGCGTGTGGGGTATCATTTTCCACCAAATTTTAGACGTTGAATCCAATGAGACTGGTACCGGAACGATTGCCGCCCACGGGAAGAGGTTATGGGTCTAAATGGGTACCTATCTACCCATTTTGAACATGTGTTTTCGAGATTTCTGGTACCTAGGCGTGTGGGGTATCATTTTCCACTAAATTTTGGACGCTGAATCCAATGAAATGGCTCCCAGAACGATTGGCGCCCTCCGAAAGAGGTTATGGGTCAAAATGGGTATCTTTCTACCCATTTTGAATAGGTGTTTTCAAGATTTTTGGTACCTTGCCCTTTGGGGTATCATTTTCCTTTTAGATTTCGGACGCTGAATCCAAGAAGATGGATACCAGAATATTGGCTTCCACTGGAAGAGATTATGGGTCAGAATGGGTATCTGTCTACCAATTTCCAAAGTAGATTTTCAAGATTTTGGGTACCTAGGCGTGTGGGGTATCATTTTCCACTAAATGTTGGATGCAGAATTGATTAGAATGTGTCTCCACGCTCTGATCTGAGGAATAACGAAGAATTTGCAGCGTTTTTTATTTCAGTTTGATCGGATAATTGATTAAGATGTCTTGTGCCAAGGAAATCGGTAACCAATGTCCGGTCACCTCACACACCAAATGGGAACATTCAGGAATTGTGTTCATTGTTTTGGTCGACTTATCATCTTCTATCCCTTTTGAATTCTCACCCTCTCCCGCCGGTAGGTTTCTATTAATGACGTGACATAATTGTCGAGTTTGATGACGTAAAAGAGTCAGTTTGCGGTTACGTGGCTCCGGCACCACCGCTGCCCGACGATTTCCAAGTCACCTCACCGCGCCTCATTTCGTACATGTGGGACAGTCCGTCGGAATGAATGATAAATAACGAAACGTCAAAAGTGGCTTCTTCACTCATTAGCACATCCTTCGAATTCTCCGAGGAGAAATAGGCCAACCAAGTTGAGCCGATTGGCACATTTCGTTCGTATTGATTCAAGCAGACCACGGCAGATGAGGCAACTCGTGGATTTGTTAAAAACTTCCTGTCATGTCCTTACCGAACGAGGGTCCATGAGAGAGAAATTTCTCGAGAATCTGAGCCAGTGGTGACATTAATGACGTGGCAATCCTTCAACTGAAGGTCGTTGTCTCATGAGGCAATGTCCTTGTCAAATTCCACGACTAAAAATTGATTTTCTTCATAAATCAAATAAATGTTTTATTCTCCAACGCTTGATATTCACCTAGAATCTGAAGAATACGTGGGAAGAGAACAATGTTGGAATTGCGTAGGTGCCGAATATTCCGAAATGTTCACGGCAACAAGATTGGATCTATCAATAACAACATTCAACGTCGTTGGAAAATCAGAAAATACCCAAATGTAATACTCATAAGTGGTTTTCTGAGTACATAAACAACCACAACAACTTACTATCGAAAACTGAAGACAAATGAGTCTAACTGAACGATCCTTAAGGATAGTTACTGTAAATGCATCATTTCCTTGAACAACGATAATATCCACAGTTTTGTGGTTTTGTGCGCTGATGAAACCACAAATAACGAATCACTGAAACGTCTTCATAGAGAAGACATGAGACGTGGACAAATCCGCGAGATGAACCAAATCTGCGGATAAATCCGTAGGTTTACGATGTACGGCCTGAGTGTTTGTCTTGCGCTATCCTTGACAAATTAATGACCGTAGTTCTATAAAATGAAAACTAAATTTGTCATTTATTTATTTATTTAGAACGAACAAGCCTAATTACAACATTATAGCTAGGGGCAGTGGTAAAAGCATACAAAAAAGAATAGTAGGAAACTGTGCAGAAGATAAGCGGTCACATAGAGTAGGTATACAGGGTGTCCCACAAGTTGCCCTCCCCCCTTCGCCCCTCTCCTAAAATAATCCAAACGGGAGTGAACTACTTTTATTTTATCTTTTTTTTTTTAATTTTCATATATTTTTTTGTAGAGATTTCAAATACCCCACACGCCTAGATCGCCGAAAATATATTTTTTCTACATCGATGTATTTGACAACTTTCAATGTTGACATTGATGCCAACATCAATGTTGAAGCTTCGATGTTTCATCCCTAGTTCACTCAACCGATTTTCAAGCTGAAGTTCCATCGAATACCGACTAATTCAGTACCATTTATTCATCAAGTTATTATCGCATAATTACCGCAGCTATTATCGAGTTATAATTATAACCTCTCAAATCATAACTTTATATGTACTTATTCGTACAGTTATAAATGGGGAGGGTAACTTGATAAATAAATGATAATGAAGTAGTCGGTATTTGAAGGAACTTCAGTGATATTGGTTTGAAAAGGGGTTGAGTGAACTAGGGATGAAACATCGAAGCTTCAACATCGATGTTGGCATCAATGTCAACATTGAAAGAAATACATCAATGTAGAACAAATATGTTTTCGGCGATCTAGGCGTGTGGGGTATCATTTTCCACTAAATTTTGGACGCCGAATCTAATGAGACGGGTCCCAGAACGATTGGAACCCACTGGCAGAGGTTATGGGTAAAAATGGGTACCTACCTACGTTGGAAATGGGTTTTCGAGATTTTTGGGTACCTAGGCGTGTGGGGTATCATTTTCGACTAAATTTTGGACGCTGAATAGATTGGAATGAGTCTAGTATATCTAGTATAAGAGGTGGTCATAAGAGGTGGTCATAAGAGGAGGTCATAAGAGGTGGTCATAAAAGGTGGTCATAAAAGGTGGTCATAAAAGGTGGTCATAAAAGGTGGTCATAAAAGGTGGTCATAAGAGGTGGTCATAAGAGGTGGTCATAAAAGGTGGTCATAAAAGGTGGTCATAAGAGGTGGTCATAAAAGGTGGTCATAAAAGGTGGTCATAAAAGGTGGTCATAAAAGGTGGTCATAAAAGGTGGTCATAAAAGGTGGTCATAAAAGGTGGTCATAAAAGGTGGTCATAAAAGGTGGTCATAAGAGGTGGTCATAAAAGGTGGTCATAAAAGGTGGTCATAAGAGGAGGTCATAAGAGGTGGTCATAAAAGGTGGTCATAAAAGGTGGTCATAAGAGGTGGTCATAAAAGGTGGTCATAAGAGGTGGTCATAAAAGGTGGTCATAAGAGGTGGTCATAAAAGGTGGTCATAAGAGGTGGTCATAAAAGGTGGTCATAAGAGGTGGTCATAAAAGGTGGTCATAAGAGGTGGTCATAAAAGGTGGTCATAAGAGGTGGTCATAAAAGGTGGTCATAAGAGGTGGTCATAAGAGGTGGTCATAAAAGGTGGTCATAAGAGGTGGTCATAAAAGGTGGTCATAAAAGGTGGTCATAAAAGGTGGTCATAAAAGGTGGTCATAAAAGGTGGTCATAAAAGGTGGTCATAAGAGGTGGTCATAAGAGGTGGTCATAAGAGGTGGTCATAAGAGGTGGTCATAAAAGGTGGTCATAAGAGGTGGTCATAAAAGGTGGTCATAAAAGGTGGTCATAAAAGGTGGTCATAAAAGGTGGTCATTAAAGGTGGTCATAAAAGGTGGTCATTAAAGGTGGTCATTAAAGGTGGTCATAAAAGGTGGTCATAAAAGGTGGTCATAAAAGGTGGTCATAAAAGGTGGTCATAAAAGGTGGTCATAAAAGGTGGTCATAAGAGGTGGTCATAAAAGGTGGTCATAAAAGGTGGTCATAAGAGGTGGTCATAAGAGGTGGTCATAAGAGGTGGTCATAAAAGGTGGTCATAAGAGGTGGTCATAAAAGGTGGTCATAAAAGGTGGTCATAAAAGGTGGTCATAAGAGGTGGTCATAAAAGGTGGTCATAAGAGGTGGTCATAAGAGGTGGTCATAAAAGGTGGTCATAAGAGGTGGTCATAAAAGGTGGTCATAAAAGGTGGTCATAAAAGGTGGTCATAAAAGGTGGTCATAAAAGGTGGTCATAAGAGGTGGTCATAAGAGGTGGTCATAAGAGGTGGTCATAAGAGGTGGTCATAAGAGGTGGTCATAAGAGGTGGTCATAAGAGGTGGTCATAAAAGGTGGTCATAAGAGGTGGTCATAAGAGGTGGTCATAAGAGGTGGTCATAAGAGGTGGTCATAAGAGGTGGTCATAAGAGGTGGTCATAAATTTTGGACGCCGAATCTAATGAGACGGGTCCCAGAACAATTGGAACCCACTGGCAGAGGTTATGGGTCAAAATGGGTACCTACCCACGTTGGAAATGGGTTTTCGAGATTTTTGGGTACCTAGGCGTGTGGGGTATCATTTTCGACTAAATTTTGGACGCTGAATAGATTGGAATGAGTCTAGTAGGCTCCACACGCACTGTTTTCACAATTTTTTCCATGCTCCGAGGAATAACCAACCCCTGTGAAAGAATTTGCAGTTTTTCAACTCATTTTTCGCCTAATTTTAGACGCTGAACCGTTTAAAATGAGTCCCAAGTCGATTCCCGCAGACCAGGAGGTGCTGTGACGATGAAATAAGATGGTTATCCTGGGTATGTGTATTTCACAATTTTTACAAATTCATTCACAGGGGTTGGTTATTCCTCGGACCAGCATCATGGAGACCCATTCCAATCGATTCAGCGTCCAAAATTAGTAGAAAATGATACCCCACACGCCTTAATCCTTTTTCCAGCATGAAAACGATTATTGAAATGATTATTAAAAAAATAATGACCTACCATTTTTCATTGACGATTTTTACACCACCTTTTACATTGATTCGTTTATTAGATACGTACCTTCTGTGGACACCTCAAGGATATGTTTTAATGGCGTTCCCACACGAGTGAGATCCACCAAACGCCCAACAATAAACCATTAAGGGAATTAAGTAATAATTGTATGCTGCTTTTAAATATAAATAATGTGGTAAATTTACATAATTCACGCTTATATTATTTTGCCCACGCTTTTTGATGCAATTTTCCTTCAGAATAATTCCTCGGGCACAGTTTAAGTCGAATTACGAGTAACTCACCAATTTTCCTGTAAATTTAGTTGTACTTACAAAACAAATGTTTCTCGAAAAATCGATTTTTGAGATTTTTGGCAATCTAGGCGTGTGGGGTACCATCTTCTGGGGTGTCATTTTCTACTAAATTTTGAACGCTGAATCCAATGAGACGGGTCCCGGAACGATTGGCGCCCACCGGAAGAGGTTATGGGTCAAAATGTCTACCTACTTACCAAATTTCGAGTGTGTGTTTTCGAGATTTCTGGTAGTTAGGCTTGTGGGGTGTCATTTTCGACTAAATTTTGGACGCTGAATCCAATGAAATGGGTCCCAGTACGATTGGCGCCCACCGGAAGAGGTTATGGGTCAAAATGGCTACCTACCTACCTATTTTGAATGTGCGTTTTCGAGATTTCTGGTATCTAGGCGTGTGGGGTATCATTTTCCACTAAATTTTGGACGCTGAATCCAATGAAATGGGTCCCAGTACGATTGGCGCCCACCGGGAGAGGTTATGGGTCAAAATGTCTACCTACTTACCAAATTTCGAGTGTGTGTTTTCGAGATTTCTGGTACTTAGGCTTGTGGGGTGTCATTTTCGACTAAATTTTGGACGCTGAATCCAATGAAATGGGTCCCAGTACGATTGGCGCCCACCGGGAGAGGTTATGGGTCAAAATGTCTACCTACTTACCAAATTTCGAGTGTGTGTTTTCGAGATTTCTGGTACTTAGGCTTGTGGGGTGTCATTTTCGACTAAATTTTGGACGCTGAATCCAATGAAATGGGTCCCAGTACGATTGGCGCCCACCGGGAGAGGTTATGGGTCAAAATGTCTACCTACTTACCAAATTTCGAATGTGTGTTTTCGAGATTTCTGGTACCTAGGCGTGTGGGGTATCATTTTCCACTAAATTTTGGACGCTGTATCTATTGGAATAAGTTTCCATGCTCCTAAAGAAATAATCAACCCCTGTGAAAAAAATATTTACAGCGTTTTTTTCTCTCTCTCTACTTTTTTGTAAAATTTTCAAGTTTTCAATTTCAATAGCTACGCCCCTCATACGAACCTTCTTCGTCAAATTGCGCATAATAGTCGAATAACTATCATCTACTACGCAATATGACAATTCCCCGGATAATTTCGATGGAAATGAAGGAACCAAGGGTGACAATCGAGGGAGAGAACGCCCAATTACTCTCGTAATGTCCGGGAAGGTTCATCATACGAACAAGGACAAGATTATCGTGAAATCACGATGAAGAAGAAAATGGGTACTCCTAATACTGATCATTTTCATACGACGTCCGTGACCTTATCGAATCAAACGCAACAACACTATAAGATGAACGTTTTGAAGGAAACACGACAATCGCATCAATTTTTGAGAATTTCATTCAAATAAATTCAAAATTTTCAATAATGTTATACATTTCTATTAAGATTTCGGATGGTGTATCCTCTTTCCCAGTAATATATTGTTGAAAGACTTTACAGTCGTCTTAATTGTTGGGCATAGTTGGATAGATTAGTGCTCCAATTAGTGACGAAATGGAAACATCGAACAAATTAGTCAATTTTCCATTGTCTTCAGACGTAACGATACCATCCTATCACTAATGGAAACGTTTTGAAAATTTGCCGTTTATTTAACCTTATTTTGACCGCCGTTTTTATGCAATAATGTGGATGTAAGGGTTACTATTGACTGGAAATTCCCTTTTTGCCTGTTTTTCTCCAGTTTGTTGGAGAAGGTTTCGGCAAACGACAACCACCGTGCGATAGGTACCTCATTTTGGTGTTTTTTTACGGCAATACCGCATAATAGAGATGGCAACCTACCAATAATTTGATGAAGGGCCATTTAATTATTTGGAATGTTTTCGTCGAATCCGTACAGCCTTAAAGAAGTCTTTTAGGCATAGCAGGTATCTCTCGAAGTCGATTTCTCAAATTTACCCCAAAATCGGACAGTTTCGTGATTTTTTTGATGATATAATGCTGCTAATTCTTTCATAATGGTTGATTAATCCTTCAATCATGAGTTTGGGGGGAAACGCGAACTTCCAGAACTCATTTTAATCGATTCAGCGCCCTAAATTTAGTCGAAAATGACGCCTGTTATTCCAAAAGTCTCAAAACCCCATTTCCAAAATACATTTTTTTACCTATGCTTTACGTCCGCAGTCGACATCGTATTTGATAGCAGAACATTTTCTTTAAAAATCTAAAACTTCTTCAGTTTTGAATCTCTTTTTGGTTGTAGTTGGTCCTTGGAGCTTTTCAGCCCAATTGGCCAACATTTGGGGAGGTTAAGGGTAGAAATGTATTTATTGAAATTTGATTTTCGAGACTGTTAGGAAACTAGGCATGTTGGGTAACACCATTTTCCCCATAATCAAGCTCCCCCATTACTCCTAGGTAGATACCGGAAATATCTAAACCCCATTTTCGAAATAGGTAAAGAGATATTCATTCAACCCAAATTTCGGTTTTTTTTTTTTTTAAAGAAAATTTTCTACTACCAAACAGTAGTAGTCCAGCCTGGACGGCGGACGGATATTTGATTATTTTAATCTAGACACCTTGAAATGCTCAGATATTTTTTTTGGGGCAAATTAGAGAGTTATTCAAAGAATAAAAAATCAACAATTGAAAAGTTCGTTTCACACGATGTAGTTGTTAACGCCGTAACGTTAGCCTGCGTAGATTCTGCAAATACCTGCACCGTGTAGGGCAACATGGGGAAGACATTACACCCTTTCCTTCCAAATGCCTTTCTTCTGCAGGTGCTTGTTCGCCATATTCTAACCTCCAGTTTAACGAGAAAATGCTATACCTTAACTTCGATTTCCAATCGATTTAACGTTCAAATTTAGAAGAAAATGATACCACACACTCCTACGTACCGGAAATCTCAAAAACACACACTCGAAATGGGTAGATAGACACCGGGGCCCGTCTCATTGAATGCATAGTCCAAAAATTAGTCAAAAATGAACCCCACACGCCTAGATCACCAAAAATCTAAAAAAATCCATTTTTCGAAAACTCATTTTGACCCATACCCACCTCCTCACAACACAAATGTGGTCCGATTGTGCTGAAAAACTTGTTTGTCCTCAAAACTAACTTTTGAACGTTAAATTTATTGGAAATCGAAGGTGCGGTTATTTTCACGTTAAACTGGAGTTTAGAATCAGGCGAACAAGCACCTTCAGATGAAAGACATTTGGAAGGAACGGATGTAATGTCTTCCTCATGTTGCCCTGCACGGTGCAGGTATTTGCAGAATCTACGCGGGCTAACTTTACGGCGTTAGTAACTACATCGTGTGAAATGAAATTTTCAATTTTAAAACTCTTGTGAAAGAACATCAGCGTTTTATTAACCCTCATCCAAAATTAAATCATGTATTTCTGCCATCCTTTAAATTAATGTGTAGACAACCCCAATTTGATATGGAAAACCTCCAATTTTGACGTGAAAATGTTCTACATTTGTCGTAAATTATTTTACATGCATCAAATGGGGCTGTAAATACGTCGAATATGACTTTTGGAGGGATTATCGAGTAACGAGTTTAATTTATGATCAAATAATAGGTTGGTTGGGGAGTGTAGGGAAATTAGAGCCAATTCAAGTTTACCATGACATGGTTTGTGAGTATTCAACACTTAAAAAAACGACTCCTCTTTCATGGTCAAATACAAGTATAACTTGAAGTCGACTTAAGTCTATTTGGAGGATTTTATGGCATTTTATTATTGCTCCCGATTGAATAATATGAAGATAATTCGATCCATTTGAGTGAAATGGTGGTGCAGAATTCAAAGTATTTAATTTAAAATACTTGACTTGATTTTTGTTGAAATATTGTAATTTTGGAGCTCAATGCTCCCTTACCTTATGTCGATGGAGCAGAACCAGAATTTGGATTCACGGCCACCTTGTCAACTAGACAGAAAAAAACTCGCCGAATCACTCGAAAAAAAGAAATGAAAAAATACGAAAAAACTTGTTTCCGCGCTCCAAAACGATCGTTGCGCCGATCGAAATGGGACTGACAGAGTCGCGAGCACTTGTGAGACACTTGCTGTGATCCCCACTTGGTGTAATAAAGGAGGGGGGGGGGGGGGTCATGTGAGAGGGGAGATCCAAAAAACGTGCACATCATCGTTTGTAAAAATTTGCAATACGTGCAATATTGTTCCAAGAGTTAGACTTAGTCATTTCAGGTTGAATAGGGGTGGGTTTCCCAACATTTGGGTTTTTACAAGCACTGTTAATCCTTTCTAGCAGGGGTTAGTTATTCATCAGACCAAGAGCATGGAGAAAATGGAAGAAAACAATGAGCGGGGAATGTTTCGGACTCATTTCAATCAATACAGCGTCCAATATTTAGTGGAAAATGATACCCCACACCCCTAGGTACCGGACATCTCGAAAACCCATTCTCAAAATAGGTAGGTAGGCGACCATTTTGCCCATAACCTCGCCCAGAGGGCGCCAGTCGTTCCGGAACCCGCCTCATTTGATTCAGCGTCCAAAATATAATGGAAAATGATACCCCACACCCCTAGGTACCGGAAATCTCGAAAACCCATTCTCAAAATGAGTAGGTAGGCGGCCATTTTGACTCATAACCTCGCCCAGAGGGCGCCAGTCGTTCCGGAACCCGCCTCATTTGATTCAGCGCCCAAAATTTAGTGGAAAATGATACCCCACACCCCTAGGTACCGGAAATCTCGAAAACCCATTCTCAAAATAGGTAGGTAGGCGATCATTTTGCCCACAACCTCGCCCAGAGGGCGCCAGTCGTTCCGGAACCCGCCTCATTTGATTCAGCGTCCAAAATATACTGGAAAATGATACCCCACACCCCTAGGTACCGGACATCTCGAAAACCCATTCTCAAAATAGGTAGGTAGGCGACCATTTTGCCCATAACCTCGCCCAGAGGGCGCCAGTCGTTCCGGAACCCGCCTCATTTGATTCAGCTTCCAAAATATACTGGAAAATGATACCCCACACCCCTAGGTACCGGAAATCTCGAAAACCCATTCTAAAAATGAGTAGGTAGGCGACCATTTTGACTCATAACCTCGCCCAGAGGGCGCCAGTCGTTCCGGAACCCGCCTCATTTGATTCAGCGCCCAAAATTTAGTGGAAAATGATACCCCACACCCCTAGGTACCGGAAATCTCGAAAACCCATTCTCAAAATAGGTAGGTAGGCGACTATTTTGCCCATAACCTCGCCCAGAGGGCGCCAGTCGTTCCGGAACCCGCTTCATTTGATTCAGCACCCAAAATTTAGTCGAAAATGATACCCCACATCCCTAGGTACCAGAAATCTCAAAATAGGTAGGTGGGCCACCATTTTGACTCATAACCTCTTCCTGTGAGCGCCAGTCGTTCCAGAACCCGCCTCATTGGATTCAGCGCCTAAAATTTAGTCGTAAATGATACCCCACACGCCTAAATCGCCGAAAATAGAGCCGAGGACAAGTTGAGAGGAGTTGGTCCTTGAAACATTCCAGCTCAATTGGACCAAATTGGTGGGAGGGGGGGATCAAAATGTGTACTTCGAGTATTCTGTATTTTTGTAAAATTGTATTTTTTCGATATTTTGGGCAATCCGTGCCTGTGGGGTATCATTTTCGACTAAATTCTGGATGCTGAATCCAATGTGTCTGGAACGATTGGCGCCCTCTGGATGAGGTTATGGGTCAATATTGGTATCTATCTATCCATTTTGAACGTGGGTTTTCGAAAACCTGGGCATACCATATGGGGAATCATTTTCCACTAAATTTTGGACGCTGAATCGATTGGAGTCTCCATGCTTGTGGTATCTCTTCATCACCATCATACATTATACTTCATGGTCTTATCTCTACTTTATCACTTGTTTTGGTATCGTTGCATCTAAAGCGTGCCTGTTTTCCATGATTGCTGATGTCCTTGATTGTTCATTAATATAATATCTTAACAAGTGCGTATTCGTATTCCCTCGTTATAACAATGCTTCTGCTCCGGGGAATAATCAACCACTGTGAAAAAATGTACAGCGTTTTTTCTTGATTATACGGCAAAAGATCCGATCTACTGGGAGAAATGAGTGGCCCATAACGGGGAACGTTCTGCAACAATCCTGTTTTCTGGTCATTTATCCATGGGAATGAATGAGTTTTCCTTCAACCTGACTGCATATTCGGAATGAGCGGGAAAAATACTTCCAGAATCTACTGCTATCTTGATTTTGGTTGGTTATTAGGTACTTGAATATGGGTAGGGGTTAAAATGTGTTTTTTTGAAAAATGGATTTTCGAAATTTTGGCTGATCTTGGTTAGTGAAGTAACACTATCTACTAAATTTTGGACGCTGAATCCAAAGAAATGGCTCCCAGAACGATTGGCGCCCTCTGGATGAGGTTATGGGTCGAAATGGGTGTCTATCTACCCATTTTGAACATGTGTTTTCGAGATAAATCGCACCTAGGCTTGTGGCGGGTCCCGGAGCCATTCCAATCGATTCAGGGTCCAAAATTTAGTGGAAAATGATACCCCACACGCCAAGGTTCCAGAAATATCGAAAACACACATTCAAAATTGGTGGATAGCTACCCATTTTGACACATTACCTCTTCCAGTGGGCACCAATCGTTCCGGGACCCATTTCATTGGATTCCGCGTCCAGAATTTAGTGGAAAATGATACCCCACACGCCTATATCATCGAAAATCTCAAAAATCCATTTTTCAAAATACTCATTTTGACCCAGACCCCACCCAAATTTGGTCCGATCGGGCCAAAAGTTTCGAGAACCAACATGAGCCGGAAACGGGTCACTGACCAAAATATCAGATTTTTAGAAAAACATTTATTTATTACATTTTTATTTTTTTTTTTTTACTTTTGGATTTTTAGAAAATTTTTCTACTCCCAAGAACGGCGGAGACGGCGGACAGACTCCCGCCGTTTTTGGGAGTAGACATTTTTTTCTAAAAATCTGAAATTAGCAGAATAGAAGTTGTCAGAATAAGCAAATGTCCGTCCGCCGTCCACGCGAACCAAATTTTGGGGAAGTATGGGTCAAAATGTATATTTCGTGAATGAATTTTCGAGTTTTTCGGTGATTTAGGCGTGTGGGGTATCATTTTCCACTAAATTTTGGTCGCTGAATCCAATGAAATGGCTCCCATAACGATTGGCGCCCTCTGGATGGGGTTATGGGTCAAAATGAGTATCTATCTACCCATTTTGAACATGTTTTCGAGATTTCTGGTACCTAGGCGTGTGGGGTTACCTATTAAGTTAGGTTTAACGTAAATCATGATTTATTTTATTATTAATTTACATAAATTTGAGATATTTTCCTCGAAGTTGCGTGACCGGATTTGTTCAAAGCCGATGGCATACCTCGATCGAGTTTTTACTTCAGTTGGGGAGGTCTTTTGGCCACCAGACGCTTTTTCATCCTCGAGAAACAAGGCCGTCGGGCACCTGAAGACCTCGAGGTATGCCAGTTGGTAATATACGTCAATAATCAATTTAAACAAAATCGGACAACTTTACCATGCAGCAGATTCCCAACATGTGCAAGTAAACGTTGGCTCGATTGAGATATCACGTAAAAATCCCGAATGTTTTGCCACACAATTCAGAGTCCGATTACATTCAAAAGCAGCAAAATTCAACTCACTAAGCAAACGGGATTCTTTCCGAAGGACAAAGTTTGACACTTCTTCGGAATGGAAATGATTCCACTTTTTTCGCTCATCCGCTCTTTCGAAATTTTTTTTCTTTGCATACCTTTTAACTAGTTTAGTTGCGCGCGTTTTCGAGGCATATTCTAAAACATCGAGCAAATGGCGCGTGTCAATAATAAAAAGAGGTCCTTAAAAGCTTTGTCCTTCGGAATGATTGAGTTTATTCATCAATAGACGAGAAATGTAGGTATTTGATGAGAACGTGAATTTAAAACGCCTCAAAATATCCAACTGAAATTGTTCGCCAAATGAAAAACGCTGCGAATTCATTCACAAGGGTTGGTTATTCCTCGGACCAGGCGCATGGAGACTCATTTCTTCAACATGGGGAAAATGGGGTAAACACTGGGTTTAACCCGGACCAATTTCAATCAATTCTAGGTCCAAAATTTAGTCGAAAATGACACCCCACACGCCTAGGTACTAGAAATTTCGAAAAAACATTCTAAATAGGCACCCATTTTGACCCATAACCTCATCCAGAGGGCGCCAATCGTTCCGGGACCCATTCCAATCGATTTAGCGTCCAAAATATAGTGGAAAATGTTACCCCACACGCCTAGGTACCAGAAATCTTGAAAACACATATTCAAAATGGGACGATAGATAACCATTTTGACCCATAACTTCTTCCGGTGGGTGGCAATCATTCCCGAACTCATTTCATTTGATTCAGCGTCCAAAATTTAGTCGAAAATTACACCCCACACGCCTAGATCGCCAAAAATATCGAAAATCCATTTTTCGAAATACACATTTTGACCCCTACCCCGCCCAAATTTGGTCCAATCGGGCTGAAAAGTTTCGAGGACCGTCTTAAGCTAGAAACAGACCCCTGACCCAAATTTCAGATTTTTAGAAAATTTTCTACTACCAAAATTTACGGTTTTCAGAACATTCTCTTTTTTTCTAATTTAAACATCTTTATTTCAGAGCACGTAAGACCCTTGGCATGAAAACAGGCTAATTATTCAAGAAATAGTGAAGTAAAATTAAACTGTTTAATAATAAAGGCACTTGTGGTTTCTAAGGGAATAAAAACGTCCAAATAAGTATTGGCATGCCTATTTAATTGTCCACTTCAGAAGATACACGATAATTTATAAATATTTTAATACATTTTGTCATGAAATAACCATCTTTTTCGTATCAATTCATCGTTTCCAAGCTTCTCACATACAGAAATCAATTAAGTTATTACCAATTTACGATTATTATCCTAATAGGTGGTCAGGATTTGAACTAAAAAGTGACAAGAATAGTTTGTTGTGAAGCGCCGTTAATTAGAGAGAGAGTAAAGGCAAAAATAAATTTATAACCGGTGTAATTTTTGTCAAAAATTGTCGTAAAAAGGTCCGTCAAAAGCGGAAAGGTTGTGAAATAATGGCTTAGCATTAATTTTATCGTTTCAAGTGCCTCAGGAGACACCAGGTACGTCAATTCAGTTCCCAAATTGAAACTGGATTGATAGTTCTGCTGAGCTACTAAACATTGAAATATAATAAATAAATAAATTTGAAAAAAATGAATAACAACGACGATTTTGAGGATCGACATTCACATTTCCCTACGCACCTTTCATGACTTCAAATTGGCAATAGAGATGGATAATTAATTACAGTAGTACAATAAACTACGTTATAATACATGAAACATTTGACGTAAGTTGAGTAAAGGTAGGTAACTTGGTTGATGAACATGGTCGTTTGAAGGATTGAAAAATAATCCTCGGCTCAAGGATTAAGATTTTGAGGTCTAAGGGTTATTAGTGTGTTGAAATATGATAGCAATAAACATAACAAAGGCGGGAGGCAAAAACTGTACATCAAAATGAAAATTTACTGTGGGTTCCTTGACCTCAAATTCTTACACATATTCTATACAGGGCGTCCCACGAGTTGCCCCCCCCCCCCCTAAAATCGTCCAAATGAGAGTAAACAAATAAGTTTTTTGCAAGGATGTCACATAACATATTTGCGCACATATTTACTTTAAGCGGGAACCCCAATTTTGTTTTGCATATTCGGATCCTACTCAAAATTTCATGAAAATTTGATCCTTCAACCAATTGGTGACTTGCGCATGGTTTTGTAGTTGCGCCGGGTGCGCAAATATGATATTTGAAATCCTTGCAGAAATATATGGCAATTCAAAAAGAAAAGAAAAATTTTGTTTACTCCCATTTGAACAGTTGTATGGTGATGGGGGGTCACCTGGGGGGAGGGGGGGGGCTGATGGGCAGGCTGATCACAATTATATTAGGTATGAGAGGAAAGTAGTCACCTATGTCCTGTGGGTGCTCCTGTCTTCACATGGGATGCATTTCTTCCTGCTGTTTACTATAGCATCTTCAATGGCGGACCAGGAGGCCTTGCCCAGGGAGTAACATTGAGCAACAATAAGCCACCAAACACCCTTTTTTGATTTTTTGCATAAACCGCTTATTGATACTCCATAAGCCTCTAAAGAGATTGTACCAACAACCCTAAAGGGCCTGCATAGCAACCCTTACAGTCAATAAGCCATTTAAGATATTGTACTTGCAACCCTAACGGGCCTCCTTAACAACCCTTACGGTCAATAAGCCTTTAAAGACATTGTACCCGCGACCCTAAAGGGCCTGCTTAGCAACCCTTATGGTCTATAAGCCTTTGAAGATGTGCTTGCAACCTTAAAAGGCCTCCTTAGCAACCCTTACTGTTAATAGGCCTTTAAAGACATTGTACATGCAACCCTAAAGGGCCTGCTTAGCAACCCTTATGGTCAATAAGCCTTTAAAGACATTGTGCCTGCATAGCAACCCTTACAGTCAATAAGCCATTTTAGACATTGTACTCACAACCCTAAAGGGCCTCCTTAGCAACCCTTATGGTCTATAAGCCTTTGATGATGTGCTTGCAACCTTAAAAGGCCTTCTTAGCAACCCTTACTGTTAATAGGCCTTTAAAGACATTGTACTTGCAACCCTAAAGGGCCTCCTTAGCAACCCTTACGGTCAATAAGCCTTTAAAGACATTGTACTCGCGACCCTAAAGGGCCTGCTTAGCAACCCTTATGGTCTATAAGCCTTTGAAGATGTGCTTGCAACCTTAAAAGGCCTCCTTATCAACCCTTATGGTCTATAAGCCTTTGAAGATGTGCTTGCAACCTTAAAAGGCCTCCTTAGCAACCCTTATGGTCTATAAGCCTTTGAAGATGTACTTGCAACCTTAAAAGGCCTCCTTAGCAACCCTTACTGTTAATAGGCCTTTAAAGACATTGTACTTGCAACCTTAAAAGGCCTGCCTAGCAACCCTTACAGTCAACAAGCCTTTAAAGACATTGCACTCACAACCCTAAAGGGTCTGCTGCCAGTAGTGACCACTTTCCAATATACCATAGTATAATTTCCTCCTACTTTGTCCAGGATACACCTACAGTAAACGTAATACAATAGTCAACATTCACAAAAATAATATCACAACCATAACTAATAACACAGACTCAATATTACGTAATACTAATGTAGTCAATTTTATATTTAATAATTTAATAATTATTGTAATTAGAAGAAAAGCACATGATTCGTGATTACAACGCCATCATTTTGATGTAAGGCGCATTATTTATTTTATTTTTTATTTTTTTTAAATTTACATTGTTTGAATATACTCAAACATCACATAGTATTTTATACTGGCAAACAAACCATGTTTACTTTCACGAAATAAATTAAAAAATTAAAAATAACTTTCTTTTTTTACATTTAGTCATCAAATCCAGAGCAACAAGGAATTTTTTTTTTAGGAACATTGAGAAAAAAACGCCTACATTTCACGAATATTTATAATATTCCTTATACACGATTTTCACAATTACGTTATGAAAAACAGTCCTTCAACACTAGTCTAATAAAAAAACTTTAAAAAAAACTTTGGCTTGATTTTAGCAGTTGGGCAATACTTTTTAAAATTCTTTTTACAAAATTGTTTTTGCGTCCGCTTTTATTGGCAGCAAAATTCCAATCGATACATTTCGGACGAAAGGGAGAAAAAAAATTGATCACAGTTCACAATTGATTGGTGTGGATGGTATCAAATAAATAGAAATTATTATTATATGACAAATTATTACAACAAAAATCCGATCTGGTTGAAAAATACAGCAACGACGAGAAATTCAACCGATAATTTTATAACTTAATTAACGAAAAATCGTTCTTGACAGGCCTGGAAATATGAAGTTATTATAATTTATTTGAATAACTTTCAATTTGGGTCCTTTAGCAGCAGTGGGAGAAAAATACTGGCGAAATTTCAACAAATAGAGACAAAATCTATAAAAATGGGTCAAAAAGAAAGAAAGAAAATAGGAATTGGTTGCTGTTGTTCGATTATTTATTGGAGGTTAGGTCAATAGGAGCACTTCATCGTTGTCACAAGATTATGCTAATTTGTCAGGAATCCCAAAAATCATACACTTTTGGAGATATTTACGTTGAAACAGGTTAGAAATCGGACCCGTTCATTCATCTAAGTCATTACCAATCTGGCTTGTATCATAGCCACACATCATAACAAATTAATTGATGCAACATTATGTTCAAAATCCCCTGTTTTGTTTTGGTTGACGGCACATTGAATGTTTTTTCTGGAGAGATTTTTCTTTGCTTTCCAATTTTGTTGAATGAGTTAGGTTTCCACGCTTCAGCTCACTCATATTTTCTAGGAATATGTATCGATTAATCAGAATAATCGATATTTTGTCAAACTTGAAAATGAGCTTTGATTGAATCTTGATCATGTGATCACGGCACGAAACTCCGCCTTAACAGCTACAGCTATTTTACCATGAAAAACATGAACATTCAAGTGTAATATATCTCAGAAATTTTATTTCTTGAGGTCTTTTCCATATCATGTCAGCGACGCTACCTAACCAAACCAAATTGACCTGTTCTGCTTCTGCAATCAAAACACATTTTTAAAGGCTCCATTAATAATGTACTCAGGACAAATAATTGATTAATCGATGTTTCCAGTAACGATTAACCGACATCGATTAATCACATAATAAATAACTGATGTCAATAAATCGATGTTTCTAGTTTGATACTCACCCCTAATAGTTTCCATTACAGTTGTGGTGGTTGAAAAATGAAAACGCTGCGAATTTTTTCACAGGAGTTAGTTATTCCATGGACCATGAGCATGTAGAAAACAGTGAGTGTGGGGTGTCCCAGACTCATTCAAATCGATTCAGAGTCCAAAATTTAGTGGAAAATGATACCCCACACGCCCAGGTACCAGAAATCAAGAAAACCCATTTTTGAAATATGTAGATAGATATCCATGTTGACCCATAAACTCTTCAGGTGGGCGCCAATCGATTTGGCATCGTCCCATTGGATTCAGCGTCTAACATTTAGCGGAAAAAGATGCCACATACGCCACAGTCACACGCTGATCTATCAGTACCTTCATGGGATGCGTATTGTGGAATCTCCAGGATACTTACACCACCTCAACACTCATTCTTTGAATGTGAGAGGTGGGAGAGAGAGCGTCAGCAGATTGCAAGGGACGTAAAACCATCCGCCCCACCTGTGAGATGATGACCAGGTTGCTTGAGAGCGAATCAAAGTGGAATGCCATGGCAGAGTTCAGCCAGAATGTCCTGGAAGGCAAGGCTAAGGAGTGCGCCCTGCAACGGGAACTGCATGCAAACAGGACTGGCTAGCAGGTAGAAATCAGAACGCAGCCTGAAGCCTGTCTTCAGTTGATGAGCCCCCTCCCTCTCCTACCATTGAGGTGATGACCAGGATGCTTGAGAGCGAATCAAAGTAGAATGCAATGGCAGAGTTCAGCCAGAATGTCCTGGAAGGCAAGGCTAAGGGGTGCGCCCTGAAACGGGAACTGCAGGCAAACAGGATTAGCTAGTATGTAGAAATCAGAACGCAGCCTGAAGCCTGTCTTCAGTTGATGAGCCCCTCCCTCTCCTACCATTGGGGTGATGACCAGGATGCTTGAGAGCGAATCAAAGTGGAATGCCATGGCAGAGTTCAGCCAGAATGTCCTGGAAGGCAAGGCTAAGGAGTGCGCCCTGAAACGGGAACTGCAGGCAAACAGGACTGGCTAGTAGGTAGAAATCAGAACGCAGCCTGAAGCCTGTCTTCAGTTGATGAGCCCCTCCCTCTCCTACCATTGGGGTGATGACCAGGATGCTTGAGAGCGAATCAAAGTGGAATGCCATGGCAGAGTTCAGCCAGAATGTCCTGGAAGGCAAGGCTAAGGAGTGCGCCCTGAAACGGGAACTGCAGGCAAACAGGACTGGCTAGTAGGTAGAAATCAGAACGCAGCCTGAAGCTTGTCTTCAGTTGATGAACCCCCTCCCTCTCCTACCATTGAGGTGATGACCAGGATGCTTGAGAGCGAATGGAATGCCATGGCAGGGTTCAGCCAGAATATCCTGGAAGGCAAGGCTAAGGGGTGCGCCCTGCAACGGGAACTGCAGGCAAACAGGACTGGCTAGCAGGTAGAAATCAGAACGCAGCCTGAAGCTTGTCTTCAGTTGATGAACCCCCTCCCTCTCCTACCATTGAGGTGATGACCAGGATGCTTGAGAGCGAATGGAATGCCATGGCAGGGTTCAGCCAGAATATCCTGGAAGGCAAGCTCGCTAAGGGGTGCGCCCTGCAACGGGAACTGCAGGCAAACAGGACTGGCTAGCAAGTAGAAATCAGAACGCAGCCTGAAGCCTGTCTTTATTTGATATACCCTCCCAACATTGAGGTGATGACCAGGATGCTCTGGGCTCCAACTGGGAAAAGGCGTACAGGTTTTTAGTGGAGGTAAAAATCTTCCCATGCCCGAGTTTTTGGTTGCCTTATCCCCCCCCCCCTCCCTCCTGGCTTATACAGTTATTTATCACTTTTTTCACGTTCAAGAAGGTGGTATTTCTTCCTAAGGGGTTCTTTGTAAAGGTCCTATTGGGGAAAAGGGGTCATTAGGCTCCTTTTCCTCGCTCATACATTATCTTACAGGGAGATGGCCAACGTTTTCACGACTGTAATACACGTGGACTCCTAATCGGGAGGATTCTTTCCACGAACACTATACTGTACAGCCACACGCAATACACTGCAATTACCTCTTACCATTGTACCAACATCATGGCTACTCGTTACATCAGCAACCCACGCCTTATCAGCTACCAATGAACACATATCAAAGCAGCAATCAATTGATACATGCAACAACAGTAACCAATTCCCTTCAGCCTGCGCTCAATGTTAATCTAAATAAAATTAGAAATACAATTTTAATTTAACGCCAGGTCGTCAAAAATCAGTGATTTGCGCGTTAATCGGTATAATTTAAAAAAATTGTCTTTTTTTGGAATTATAAATTGTTAAGCGAGTAAAATGTTTTTTCTAAATTGAGAAATGGTGTCACCGGGTGAACTTGGGCTATTTGGCACCACTAAAGTTCGAGTTCTTGCAGAGTTGTGCATTCACTCACGTTAACAGTGATTACACTAAAAATACTCCGCCTTTTTTTTTTATTTAACGCAGAAAAAAGCGTACTTGATGGAAATTGAATCAACGTTATTCAAATTTGACGAGGGAATCACGACATTTTGAATAAACGTCGTCGCAATTTTATTCGTCAATGGGAGAATTTTTCCTTCGGATGCTTACAGGTAAAGATTAGGGCGGATCGGTTCGTTCAAGTCGATCATTTTCGTTTTCGTCCGATTTCAGAAATATACCTCAGCTTACGCCACGTTATCGGTAATAGTTCGAAGAGCGGTGGTGGTCTTTGAGAAGATCTGTCTGTCCGTCGGGAAGCATCGTCAAATGAGTGGCGTCCGACTCGAGCGTTGACGTTTCCCCTGGGCCGATCACCTTGTTTTGTATCGCTTGCACGTAATTCTGAAAAAAAAAGGAAATAAAATCAAAATGGGCTTTGATGTGTGGGTTACTGTATACATTATAAGCGCTGAATCGATTCAAATTGAACACCGACCGCCCAATGGAGGCGGGAACCTCCATAGTTAAAATTGATAATTTGGACAGTTTTTCAAACATGGCATATGCGGATGACCTGCAGTTCTACCGAGTATGTGGAGTCGAGCAGGTGGCTGATACCATCGGAGTACTAAGCGGTGATTTTGCGGAGGTTGCAAGATGGTGTAGTCGATACGGCATGGAGATCCTGTAGGAGAACCTGTCAAAAACAAAAGCCATGGTATGCGGGTACCCTAAAATGTTGGCAAAAATTGCACGAAGCCGAGTTCCACAAATAATGTGCCAGAATGTCCCGATCGACTACGTAGAGCAGTTCAGATGCTTAGGGATCATGGTGCAGGACACACTCTCCTGGAACATGCAGGTGTCTGCGACTTGTGGCGCTGCTTTCAGGGCCATCTATCAGCTCCGGAGAGTCGCAGTTGATTTTCCGCAACATGTGCGTCTCCAGTTGGTTCAGAGCCTCATAATGCGCCACCACCCACATCTCCTCAAGCCTCAGCACACGAGCACCGCCACATGGGTACGTGGTTACAACCTGGTCCCTCGGTCCAAAAAGGACTTGTCAGCCAGGCCCGGGGGCCGACGTTACCGCCGAAAGCAGGGCTTCGACAAGAGGAGTGGTCCGGAATGGAATACATCAAACTCTGGGGATCAAGTCCCCATAACTGTCCAAGTTTAGGAGTGGGCGCTCTCCCAGCCATCCACGCCGGTGCACAAGTCGGCACCAGCACATGCGGACGGCTGCCGGGTTAAAAGATACAGCATTTCTGGCGCAAGTGGAACCACACAGGATCGCCAGCAGCGGCTGCACAATCAGAGCCGGATGGCTGAGCCAGAGCAGCGGTAGGTGCATTCCAATAGCTGGGCCCGATGCCATGAAGACATCATCTCCAACTACGGCCACCACCGCATATCGTCCTTGCCTCTCCCAGTGAAGGGTTGATCTTGGCGGTGCTTTCAAAGCCTTCAGGGGCCGCTTCCTGGCCATACAGCCATTTTTAAAGGAAACATGCTCCCTGGGTTCGCTCGTAAGCTCACCTGGTAACTATCTCAGAATGCAGCTTTGAGATTTGCACTACGCCTGCGTCTGGATGATCACGTGACTCCTCATTATCACCGACTACAATGGTTGAAGATCCGGGACCGGAGAAGACTCCACATGGCAGTATTGGTGTTCAAGATCTTGAAAACGCGGCGCCCCCGATATCTCAGTGAGCGGTGGGAGTTCCTGGGCCGGCAGGACACCAGAAGCAAGGGAAGAGTGTTGGTCGTGCCTGGACATCGTACAGAACTGTTGGGCAGGTCGTTTTAGTGCAGGGAGTGAGGCTACACAACGAAAACGCAGATTTGTTCGACCTGAACCTTCAAATTGGGGCCTTTCGGGAAGCTTATAAAAAAATGTTATTAGATAGTTATACCTAGCGCCAAGTGATGAATGTTTTTGACCGATTTCTGTTGAGAGGCATATAAAACTTGATTAGAAAGTGATCAGATGAGAAGTGAACCATTTATGATGAATTATTTATTTCAAGAAGTGGTATTGATTTGATTTCATAAATGAGAAGTTGTTACATATCATACTGTTACATTTAATAAGATAACTAAAGGAGGATGTAAATGTTGATTTTTGTCAGGGAAGATGGAAGAGAGGGCCTCATGGCCCTAATCTTCCCTGATGGTTAAATAAACGATTTCAATCAATCAATCAATCAAAAATGTTGCTAGCTCTTCAACAGGGGTTGGTTATTATTCGGACCAGGAGCATTGTGGCTCATTTTAATTGATGATCGGTTTCGAGGGCCAATGTAATTTAAGGAGCTGCTTAAGGCTACCAATGTTACCTTGGACGAAAAGCTTATTTCGACCTATAACCTCTTCCAGAGGGCGAGAATCGTTCCGGGACCCATCTCATTGGATTCAGCGTCCAAAATTTAATGGAAAATGATACCTTACACGCCTAGGTACCAGAAATCTCGGAAACCCACGTTTGAAATAGGTAGGTAGGTACCCATTCTGACCCGTATCCTCTTCCAATGGCCGCTAATCGTTCTGGGACCCCGTCCTATTGGATTCAGCGTCCAAAATTTAGTGGAAATTGATACCCCACACGCCTACGTACAAGGAATCTCGAAAACGCACGTTCGAAATGGGAAAATAGGCACCCATTTGACCCATAACCTCATCCAGAGGGCGCCAATCGTTCCCGGACCGATTCCAATCGATTCAGGGTCCAAAATTTAGTGAAAAATGATACCCCACTTGCCTCGGTACCGGAAATCTCGAAACCCCACTTTTGAAATAGGTAGACAGATACCCATTTTGACCCATAACCTCTTCCGTGGGCGGCAATTGTCGGGTTCTGGAACAATTGGCGCCCACCGGGGGAGGTTATGGGTCAAAATGGGTGGCTATCTACGTACTTTGAAAGTGTTTTCGAAATTTCTGGTCACTAGGCGTGTGAGATACCATCTTCCACTATTTTGATCTAGACATCATGAAGTGTATATTTTTGCACGGCGAGGTTGGCCTCTGGCAAGATTACATACTACTGACAAATATTTCTTAGAATAAGGACATCTAATATCTCCTAGGGTTTTGATCTTAATGGCTAGCGAATTCTGTATTTTGCTAACACCAGCTCTTACTTGGGATATGACGTCTCCGTGAGCAGTCCTCACTTGGTACAGGTAGCGATACTTATTCTGACGAAGCTCAGCTCTTTGCTCCCTCGTCCTGGCTCTCACAGGATGTCTTCCTGCAATGAGGGACAAAATACTCTTGAATTAATGTATTCAGTTCGTGGGCATTTCAAAGGTATTTACCGTTTCAGTATGTTTTGTCTCACCAGTGTACTTTGCGTGATGAGACTGCGTGGACGGAGATTGTATGCACTGTATGCCGAGGCCTAGAACGAGAAGTGCTGGCCATAAGGAGATGACAGGAAAGCAAGGGGGGTCCTGTCCCCGAAGACCGCGCCACATCCACTTGACTGAGCGAAGACCTTCGACCAAATAGTCGACCGAACTGGCCACCAGAGCCCCGCCGTAGACGGATGTCCCAAATATCGTCAAACCTGCGTAGGACAAATGTAGAGTAATTATTAGGCAACAAATTGCTGAGGCTAAAAGCACACTCCTGAAACCCAAAAGAGTGCCCAACAGTCTTCTGCATTGCTTCACGTACCACGTTCCCACTGGAGGTTGATTATGGCAAAGAACAATCCAGATCCGAGCAGCGCGGCAACCGCTGGCAATACTTCAACAGGTTGGTGAAACACGTCAGCCAATACCAGGCCAGCAGCCGCTGTAAACATCACACAGGACTTAAGTTCACGTTTTGACGTCAGCGTGGATCCTTAATCCTGTAAGCCTCTCTCGAATTAAAATGTGTTTGAATTTACTATAATTTAATTCGGGTTTCTTCGGAGAATTTGGAAGGGACCTAGCGAGAGGATACGGGATGTAAGTCCAAGACTTACGACTGAGCAACTAGGGATACCAAGGATGGACATAAAATACATTGATACAAAATGAATTATAATTGAAAACAAGGACACGTTGCAAAGGAGAATATGCCTCAACCTGGGCTAGAATTGATACAAGACAAAGTAAATTAGACAACATGTGGAGCATAAAATACAATTAATACATGATACATGAAATTATGATATACATGAAATACAATTTAATGAGCAAGCGCAACGATACCGGCTGACAAAAACGGCGTCGACGTTGAAGGAAAACAGGAGGGGGCACACTGTCCCAAAGGTACACAGCAAGGCTTAATTAGCTTGAGTCCTTTATCTCATGGGGAACACAATATTACAGCTTTGGTCGACTTCAGCACGGTAGCCGAGTTCACTTCAGAGCGAGCACAGGACAAAGCCAGGATGGACTGAGTGACTTGCACTTGCACGACAGGTTACGAAATATAAATGACTCTGGCATGCTGGGCACCTCGGCAACGACTGCCTGGTTGGGCGCCTTGGCAACCAGTGCCCCACTGGAGCTTTCTCCAAATGCGACGTCCAGGCAGGAGCTGCGCGCGCATCCTGGCGCATGCTCCCTCCCTTCTGCTTTTCTGGAGGCAGTAAGCCTGGGGGCTTACAATCCAAGCTTACAAGTAAGACTTACCGAGGAAGAGGCCAGTGTGCAGGCCAGTCATGAAAAGGCCGACGTAATGGACTAGCATTGTGATGAGGCCAAATAGCAGCCCAGCGCAGACAGCTATCACTGGAAATAAAAACGACAGCATGTCATAAAACATGTGAGAGCGTATAAGTGAACATGTACTTTTTGAAAAATGGGTTGTCGAGATTGGCGTTGTTGGCGACCTTAGGGGTATCATTTTCCACTAAATTATAGACTCTGAATCAATATAGATAAGTCCCAGAACGATGGACGCCTAACAGAAGAGGTTATGGGTCAAAATGGGTACCTACCAACCTATTTCAAAAGTGGGCATTCAAGATTTCTGAAACCTAGGCGTGTGGGGTATCATTTTCCACTAAATTTTGGGCCCTGAATCGATTGGAATGGGACCGGGACCCGCCACACCCACGGTTTCCCCATTTTCCCCATGTTTGACATTTTCGACGACTTAGGAGTGTGGGGTGTCGTTTTCCACTAAATTTTAGACTCTGAATCAATAGAATAGTGTCCCAGAACGATTGACGCCCACCGGACGAGGTTATGGGTCAAAATGAGTACCTAACTACCTATTTTGAAAGTGGGCATTCAAAATTTCTGGTACCTAGCCGTATGGGGTATCATTTTCCACTAAATTTTGGACGCTGAATCGATTGGAAAGAGTCCAAAAGCCTCCACACTCA
The DNA here is from genome assembly GCA_019603395.1 of Cyrtorhinus lividipennis. Taxonomy (NCBI): domain Eukaryota; kingdom Metazoa; phylum Arthropoda; class Insecta; order Hemiptera; family Miridae; genus Cyrtorhinus; species Cyrtorhinus lividipennis. Next base: position 2,170,370 of record CM034009.1, read on the forward strand.
CTGTTTTCACTATGATCTTGCTCCAAGAGTACCTAATCATTCTGAAATAATTTTCCAAAACCATGAACCAAAATATTTGTCCGCCGTAAGGACATTTTTGGTAGTAGACAATTTTTTTCCATTTTTGATATTATTGTCAAGGACCTCTATCCGGCTTTAGTTGGTCCTCGAAACGTTTCAGCCCGATTGGCCCAAATTTGATGAGGGTATGGGTGCCATAAGTGTTTTCTTGAAACTAAATTTTCGAGATTTTTTGGGACCTAGGTGTGTGGGGTGTCATTTTCCACCAAATTTCGGACTCTGAATCCATTGAGATGGGTCCTGAACCGATTGGTGCCCATCGGAGGTGAGTATGGGTCAAAATGGGTGCCTGGGAATGAGTCCGAGATACTCCACATTCACTGTTTTCCCCATACTCTTGTTCTACAAAATAATCAACCATTGTGGAAGAGCAGTGTTTTGGTTGGTTATTCCTTGAATAATCAACCTATGTTTTCATACAAATTTTCCAAAAATCTGAAATTTGGGTCAAGGGTCCGTTTCCGTCTCTAGTTGGTCCTCGAAACTTATCAGCCCGTTCGGACCGAATTTGGGCGGGGTAGGGGTCAAAATGCATTTTTCGAAAAATGGATTTTCGAGATTTTTGGCGATCTAGGCGTGTGGCATATTATTTTCCACTAAATTTTGGACTCTGAATCGATTGGAATGGGTCCGGAAACGACTCCCTTTAGGATTGCTTTTTGTTGAGGTGAGGGCTTAAAAGTGAACAATTACCACCATTTAGCATCATCTGCCAGGCTATAGGCGATATAGCTTCTCCAGGTCGGAATAGTCCTCATCCAAAATGATCGTGTGATACCTCAAATTTCGATTTTGGCGTCTTAACGAACAAGGCCCGTGTTCTGCAACTTATTACTGACCAAAACTGCCTCTTAGCTTTTCTAGATCTTAGCCTCCTAGCTCATAGCCTCTTAGCTCTTAGTTTTGTTTCCAAATTATTTGCTATTTATGATTCTGTTCTTGATCGTATATCACAAAAATTAACACAACTCATTCAGTTTTCTGGTAAGCGACGGATCGGTTATAACTCGCAGGACACCTGTTATAAACGCAACAATCAATTATCTCGATATAGTTACGATGAAGGCCACCAGGGCCCCTATAGTGGAAATAGTTAAAAACTTACAAACGTTAGCATAAGCAGGCAGGACTCTTTCTTGAATGCAGATCAAATAGACTAGAACTGAAGCGAAGATGAAGCCAGTTAAAAACATGACGGCTTTGAAACATCGATAACCTGAAATCAACAACAAAAACATATTAATTACGATATAATTCTGATGAAATATACAGGGTGTACCACCCCTTCAACTCAATTCACTTATAATTCATCCGCTTATAGAACTCAACATGATGAATATCAAATAACTTAGGTTCTCTCAAAACAAAAACAATTATGTCATTTCGTTGAATACTAAACAAGCGAGAAATAAGTTGGGTATGTGATGAGTGAAAGGCTGATAATAATCAAATCTAGGCGAGATTTCGCTTTTCTAATTATCCAGAAAGTGATTTCACTTTTTGAGATGATAATCACAGTTATTTATTGGTGCGATAAAAAGGTCTTGGCTAAACCCAAGTATAGGGACCGCTGTCACGTAATCAACTGATAGCAATGATATCGCGCATACGGTGACTATCGATACTATCGATACAATTTGAATGCCTTTCATTTTGTTATTACTTACGTAGCATTGTTCCAATAATTATATTTTATTATTTATTTTTATTTTATTTTTATTATTTATTTGTTTATTTTTAAGTTTATTTCAATTTATTTTTTTATTCAATTTATTTATTTTTTTTATTTAGTTTATTTCAATTTTTCTCTAGTTTTTATAAAAACAAATATGGCGGACAGGGATATAATATTTTGCGTATATCGATAGTGCGCTCGACAGAGCGTACTATCGATACTTGCGCTTATCAGTGACAATGGTCCCTATTCTTGGGTTTTACCAAGGTCTTGTCTTTCTTTGGCAGGCAATATTATAGGAATTTATTGTATTTCATTTGGTTGAACTGTGCTATTAGGTGCGCACCCCCTGTTATCACTTATGACCTTCCTACACGTTTCGATATATCGAGTTAAATACACAACAGAGATGCTTTTTTCTTTCCAAATACGCCCCCGAGTTAAATACACAACAAAATGTTCAAATATGTTGCAGAAAAAATGTTTTAGGTTATGTAACCTCCATTCCTAAATTCGAAGTATCGAGGGAACTATGTTCTTTCCTTCGATATATCGAATTTAGTGATAAGAGGGGGTGCGCACCTAATTCGACAGTTTTACCTTTCATTTTATTTATTTAACAATCTAACACATGAAAATACGAAAATACAGGGATACATTTATGTATCAACCACAACCAGCACGATCTGGCCACTATGCCCTAATCTCTCCCTAGTGGATAAATAAATTAATACAATAATTAAATCTTTCCGGATTTAGTTGGTCCTCGCAACTTCTCATCCCAATCCGCCCAAATTTGAGGAGGGTATGGGTGCCAAAAGTGTTTATTGAAATAGATTTTTTTAAATTTTCTGGATCTAGACGTGTGGGGTATCATTTTCCACTAAATTTTGGACGCTGAATCCAATCAGACGGGTCTCAGAATGATTGGCGGCCACCAGAAGAGGCTATTGGTCAAAATGGGTGTCTATCTACCTATTTTGAAAGCGGATTTTCGATATTTCTGATACCTAGGCGTGTGGGGTTTCATTTTTCACTACATTTTGGACCCTGAATCGATAGGAATGATTCTTCATGCCCGAGGAATAACCAACCCCTGTGAATGAATTTGCAGCGTTTTCCCGTAGTTGGCTAGGTAGATTAAAGCCTCCTATATTTGTATGATTTTTGAGCGAAAGTTCAATTACTATACACAATTTCATAGTTATTCTTTTAGAGTTAATCTGGCGTTTCTGGTTTGAGATTGGAGGTTGTAGTGTTTTGCCCTTATTATTTGTTTAATATTGACAAGAGCGAATAATTTATTAAATGGCAAAATCTGTAGTTTCAGAAAAAGTTGCGCAGTATGTTCAAGCCTGCTTTTATTGGCGATTTTCCTAATGACATATTTTCATGTTAAATAAAAAATTATTAAATAAAAAAATTATTTCCTAATAAATTTTTGGGTTTTAATTGTTATCACAATTAGTTTGTCAGCACGATACCACCCCTTTCTTGTCTACGAATTTTTATATTACACCTTCTACTTTTATTTACTGAGATTGGAAGTCATCCGCATTATTCTTATGCTAAGACTTTGACAAAATAGCATATGGTACAAATAGAATACGAGGTATGAATCGAAAATGGGGTTTTGAGATTTTATAAGACTCTAAAGAAATGGGAAATCACTGAAAACCGATGAACCGCCAACAAATATCAAAATGGTCATAAACTTTCTTCCGAACCTTCGTCCAAAAAAGCTGTAATTTTAACCAAATTTTGCGGGCTGAAAACGCTGAACTGTCTGGATAATTTTCTGAATAATTTTTCATCAATATTGCCACTGCTGTCAGCTGCTCTGAAGACCTTTCTACGTCCGATGGGTGATTTTTTAAAGAACTGCACCCGCTGATTCTAACTCTTCAGGATGGTTGAGCGTCACATGAACGTCCACGGCGTATGGAATACCTCGGACATTTAATGAGGGTTTTATTATTTATTTTATTTATTTATTTATTTTATTTTATTATTTTATTTTATTATTGTTTCTAACGTCGTTTTAACGATGAATAACTATCAAATAGAGAGCGTAATATACAATAAAATAATAATTTTCTGTAACTTCAATAGTTAGGAGGCGGTCTACATTCATGCATACCCCATAGGGTATGCAACGACCAGCAATAGCAATACCAACCACTGGCCTTGAAGCATGCTTATCACATAAGCCTTAGCAGACATGGTCGGCTGTTTACATTTCAGCAGCATGCTGCAGAATTGACCAAGGGCCTAGATAGTCAATATACCACAAACTAGCAAAGTTTTCAACTTAGGTCGAACTGAATGATCGAATTTGCGATGAACCAACAAGGTTATAGGCCTAAATGAGGGGGGGGGGGGGGGGGGGGGGACTGGGGGCGGGATTTCCAGTTGCATGTCAAAATGAACCGTGTTTACGCCTAGCAACTAACATAAATCTTCTCCGACCACACTTCCATAGCCTAAGTATAAAATAGTCGTTCATACTTCCCTCAATTCAAACTAAATAATCCTTTTTTTGTCAATTAGCAGATAAAATAACGCAAATTACTCACCGAACAAAGTGTAAACGACTCCAAAAAGTATGTACATCGTGGCAACACATATCAACATCGGGTCAGTTGGTTGATTTTCAAACGCACACATCCCTAACAACGTTGAATTAGCCATCGTGAAATGTTGTACACAACGAGACGACGAAATATTTCAATATTTCCCCTCGTACGAGTTGGTTTTTCACATATCACATTTCCCAGTGTGTTTTTCATCACAGTAATACACTCAAATTATGAAGCTACAACGACGTATAACCACGGCCCATTGTGAAATGTGGGTAATTGGAGCATAGATTTTATTTTAGTTCACGTTTTTATAAAAGAAATTTCGAGTTGAAATGACACGAACGAGTAATACACGGGTTATTCTGAATAGGAACGCGAATTCATCACTTTCCAGAAGGGAAAAAAGATTCGAGTGGGGTTGGTTGCTGTTGCTAGTGGCGATGTGGGGAGCTGACAGCTCCTTATCACCAGGGAAGGGTGTCGAGGTTTCAAATACATCGATGTTTACACTTCGATGGCTGTTAAACATCGATTTTTTCAACTAGAGAGACGTTATTATCTTAATAACTCCTTTTCTGGTCGTTTAAGAAAGAACAACTGCTACCTACCCACTTTTATAGCTGAACTAGATTCATTCGTTGACCATTTCATTCTTGATTAATTGTTACCCTTATAAACAAATAATACTATACCAGTTCATGAAACATCGATGTTTGAATCGAACCATAGTGTAGGTATCAAGAAAATATACCTCGTCTTCAACCTCAAACAGTCTTTTCTCCCGTTTTAGCTATTTTTTCACACGTTATTTCCAAAATTTTCATTTGGTTACATTTTTAAAGGATAAAAAAACAAAAAAGTGCCAAGGCTTTGTATATTAATAATTACTTTTTCTCTCCTGTAAAACAATCGATGTATCGAAACATCCCCACTTACCGTTTCGACCTTCGCGCTTCCAGCGATCAATAGCACAGCTTAATTTATCTTCGAAATTCTTTTTATTTAAGAGATTGAAGATTTTATCCATTTTAAAGCTTTTTCATTGAGTACGAACCTGCGCTATACACCTCAATGTTCAAGATAATTATAGTTTCTACCTTGAAAAATCTTACTGATGAGGATAGGCCATGGAAAAATTCTCCCTTTCTTTTTCACGACAATTTTTCATTGTTTGCCCCCTCCCCCTTCCCCTACAATAAATCATCACAGGAAGAGTCACTGTCATCGTGGATAAGTCACTGTATAAATCACCGACCGATACATACTTTGACAAATCATCATTGAGAAGACATTAGAAGAGCTTCACGGCATAGAACAGGAAAGGCCCCGTCCCTTTCCTGCAGAACATAATTGCAGCAATGTTTTTTTTTTTAATTGCTGGTGTCGCCGTAAAGCAGAGTAGAATCATATTTTACTCACGAGTATTTCTTGATAAATCTGATTCCTATCACCTAGTGCCCCTAGGTAACCTGTTACTTGATACTGAAGTAAACTACTTTGTTCTCAATACGGGATGTATTTCTTCAGTAGAGGCGAGGAAATCAAGTATTCAAAACAGGTTGAATTCAGAAGATGGGTTATTGGCAAAGCTTAGTATTTCAGATGAGAGGGGAGAAGACAAGAAAGAGAAGCGGCGTCCCATGATGGCGTGCGTTTGAGTAGAAGTTGAATCAGCTGAAACCACTGCCTTCCTGATGGGTAGTGAGGGGTAGTAATAAGAGCGTCAACTCAATATTCACGATATACTGGGTAGTATAATTATGAACATGAGATTGGCTATTCACGCCATCCCCAATGGTGAGAAATCAATGGTGGAAAACGGGAGGACTTCTACTGCTTTCATTTGGCAGCTGGTTGATTTTATAAAATAGTTATAGTTATCTGTTGAACTAAATTTGAAATTGCTATATTTCTCTTCTTAAATGTGTCCAACTAATCACTAAAAAAGTAAAACTAGAAAACTATTGATCCATCAGAATTTATCATTTTGGTTGGTTATTCCTTGAATAATCAACCTATGTTTTCATGATAATGGTCAACCTCTCCGATTCGGCTCAAAATTTTTTTCTGGACGTTTCATGATGTCCTGATCAAAAAAGGTCAATGTCCGTCCGCCGTCCGCCGTCCGCCGTCCGCCGTCCGCCGTCCGCCGTACGCCGTACGCCGTCCGCCGTACGCCGTCCATTGTCCACGCCGTTTTTGGTAGTAGAAAATGTTCTAAAAATCTGAAATTTGGGTCAGGGGTCTGTTCCCAGCCGAGATGGGTCCTCGAAACTTTTCAGCCCGATCGGACCAAATTTGGAGGGGGTAGGGGTCAAAATGTGTTTTTTGAAAAATGGATTTTCGAGATTTTGGGTGATTTAGGCGAGTGGGGTGTCATTTTCCACTAAATTTTGGACGCTGAATCCAATAAAATGGGTCCCAGAACAATTGGCACCCACTGGAAGAAGTAATGGGTCAAATTGGGTATTTATTACCCATGTGGGTGACTTCAGCCGAATAGACAAACAAAACACATCGTCATATCCTGTTGTTTATAACCAGCTGTTAAACTTAGCAACCAATTTTGAGCAGTTGCCTACAATTCTTTTTACTGTCCGAGCTTTTTATTCGTACCATTCAATTCAATTTAATACAATTATTATAGCCTTCTAAATTACCTACGTTTGAATATGTGTTTTCGGGATTTCTGCTACCTAGGCGTGTGGGGTATAGTTTTCCACTAAATCATGGACACTGAATCGATTGGGATGGGTCTTGGACCTACCGCACCCACTGTTTCCCCATTTCCCCCATGTTGAAGAAATGAGTCTCCATGCGCCTGGTCCGAGGAATAACCAACCTCTGTGTAAGAATTTGCAGTGTTTTTAAATCTTCATACAATAATCGATAGCAGGCGGTAATAAATTATAATATTTTGAAATTAGATAGATATAATGGGTATTCATGAAACAACGTTCCATGGGATTGTCATTGAGTACAGATACAAAAATCAATAAAAATAAAATAAAATAATTCAAGCGAAATAAATTAATAAAAAAAAATACACACACAGTTTAAAATAAAATAAAAATTCAAACGAAATAAATTAATAATAAAAAAAAAAAGATACACACAGTTGGTGGAAGATTGGTTACTACAAGCGAGAAATGTCTTGGAGATGTTTTGAAGTAAAGCAGGCATTTGAGACAATAAATGTATGCTTCAACGCCACAGGAGTGATTTGCAGGATTTGGATCAATTATACGTATTGTTTGTAGCTTCCTTTGCCGTTCACTGCAGTTTTTGGCCATAGTATTGGGCCTAGTATAATAAATTCCTTGGGTGGCAACAGTCAGCTCACGTCTAGCGCAAAAATATGTTGCTTTGTAGATTGCAAAATGTAGAAACGGCAATTTTGGACGTTTCGCGATTTTGGACATTGCGATAATAATATAAATAATAAATCACCTACAGTTGACTGAGATTTTCGCCACTTCTAACATGTGATGTATCTTGAATCGTTTCAAGTTCATATGGTTGTATTTTACACGTGTTAGCAAGACAGGTATTGTCAAGATTCATACTCAGGAGACACCCAAGAATTTGTTTTCAAGAACTCACACGAGGAGAAGCTTTGTGGATATGTCGGCGAAATCACGCAGAAGCCGAAGAAAAAGTGAGTTGAAAGGTCATATTCGCCTTATGAAATTGTTCCCCTAAAATTAGGCGGTTAGGTAGACGCAAAATGCTACATTCTGGCCTTTTGCCACTCATCAATATTAATAAAATGACTTTTGATTTGCAGTGGTTGGCAAACCAAAAGAATTTTTCGGTCCGACGGAAAGTCTTGATAAGAGAGACGAAATTTGGTGCTACGTTCTCATAAAATTATTTACGTCGATGCTAGAAAATCCCGAAGAGACCGAGCGGCTTCTGAAGCCGAGTAAATCCACTTTTGACGTCAACCTTGAGCCAGCAATTCAACAATTAAGGGCGGCGTTATTTAAGAGACGAACATCACAAATATCGTTCTCTAGTTCTAACAAAAGTAAGCTCGACCGATGTGTTTTTCAATTTCCTCTCTTTTATTCAGTGTATTAATGTGATTTGCACACTCTGTGGCAACAAATGTGTCTACAGGACTTTTCTTTTTAAACGCTTCGTTTCTGAGTTATTCACGATTTAAGATTTTTAGCGTTTTTGGACCCTAATCTAAAATTTCTTATTTGAGTACACCGTTGAAAAGAGCGCCAAATTTCCCATTTTTATGGCCCCTAATTGAGTACCTAGTGATATTCACTAATTCCTGCAGTTAGGAAATGACTGAAAACGCTCAATCTTGTCAACATTCAGGCGGGTATGTGCAACATTTTCCCCACAAAAACTCCCGTTAGCGTTTTTGGCTCCTAATCTAAAATTTCTTATTTGAGTACACCGTTGAAAAGAGCGCCGAATTTCCCATTTTTATGGCCCCTAATTGAGTACCTAGTGATATTCACTAATTCCTGCAGTTAGGAAATGACTGAAAACGCTAAATCTTGTCAACATTCAGGCGGGTATGTGCAACATTTTTCTCACAAAAATTCCCGTCTTAGCGTTTTTGGCCCCTAATCTAAAATTTCACATTTGAGTACACCGTTGAAATGAGCGCCAAATTCCCATTTTTATGGCCCCTAATTGAGTACCTAGTGATATTCACTAATTCCTGCAGTTAGGAAATGACTGAAAACGCTCAATCTTGTCAACATTCAGGCGGGTATGTGCAACATTTGCCCCACAAAAATTTCCGCGTTCATTCGAGGTAAATTTCCCAAAATACCAGCTTTCCAAGGGTATATTCAAATTTATTTTTGTGACATAACTTAAGGGTAAAAACCAGGCGCATGGGGACTAACTTAAGCCTCCGACCAGGCGCATGGAGATACATTTCTTCAACATGGGGAAAATGGGGGAAACAGTGAATGTGGCGGGTCCCGGACCCATTCCAATCGATTGAGGGTCCACAATTTAGTGGAAAATGATACCCCACACGCCTAGGTTACAGAAATCTCGAAAACACATTCGAAATGGGAAGATAGGCACCTATTTTGACCCATAACCTCATCCGGAGGGCACCAATCGTTCCGGGATCCGTCTCATTGGATTCAGCGTCAAAAAATAATATTTTTTGATTTTTTTTTTTATATAATCTAATATAATTTCTCAAACCCATTTCAACAGCTCAACCAGTTATGGTCAACAACTCCAACATTCGTCCAGAGCAAGGCACTTCCAGTTCAGAAGACACCAATGATGAAGACCCACCAAAATGGCAAAGTAGCTCAAGACGCGCCAACATTGGTCAAATTCAAAGTGTTTTGGAATCTTTTATGAACTCACTGGCCACCAACTGTTGAAATCCTTCTAAAATAAAATGCTTCCAGCCACATTGTACATAGTTGAAGCGTTTCAGCGTGTATTTTGTTACTTTTAACCCACGTTGTACCATATTCATTTCATTGATGACTCTGTTTCAACTTCAGAAACTATCCATCTCAATAAATTCATTCGCAGAGCAAGTTGTGCATTCGATTTTGTATTTTAAGCCGTACATTTCTTTAATATTTTTAAAATTAACGAAAAAATATACGAAAAATATGTACTTTTTATTACACATTAAACTTTAAAATCGTTCAATTACATGACAGCTGTATGAAAAATTGCAAATTGTCTTTTTGTAAGCCTCTCTCGAATTAAAATGTGTTTGAATTTACTATAATTTAATTCGGGTTTCTTCGGAGAATTTGGAAGGGACCTAGCGAGAGGATACGGGATGTAAGTCCAAGACTTACGACTGAGCAACTAGGGATACCAAGGATGGACATAAAATACATTGATACAAAATGAATTATAATTGAAAACAAGGACACGTTGCAAAGGAGAATATGCCTCAACCTGGGCTAGAATTGATACAAGACAAAGTAATTCGACAAAGTAAATTAGACATCATGTGGAGCATAAAATACAATTAATACAAGACACATGGAATTATGATATACATGAAATACAATTTAATGAGCAAGTGCAACGATACAAAAACGGCGTCGACGTCGAAGGAAAAACAGGAGGGGGCACGCTGTCCCGCAGGTACACAGCGAGGCTTATTAACTTGAGTCCTTTATCTCATGGGGAACACAATATTACAGCTTCGGTCGACTTCAGCACGGTTCACTTCAGAGCGAGCACAGGACAAAGCCAGGATGGACTGAGTGTGATGCACTTGCACGACAGGATTACAAAAATATATGACTCCAACATGTTGGGCCCCCCAGTCTGAGGGGCAAGACCGCCCGGTTGGGCACCTTAGCAACGAGTGAGCGCTGGGCATCTTTCCAAAATGCGACATCTGGGCAGGAGCTGCGCGCACATCCTGGCGCATGCTCCCTTCCTTCTGGCCTTCTGGAGGCAGCAAGCCTGGGGGCTTACATTTTCCTCTGGGAAACACCAGCTTATGTGGTTTTCAGCTATTAATGTGTGTGTGTGTGTAGATATTTTCTGTAGTCTTTGATAAAGTGGTTAAACCTATCCCGCACACTTGCAGGGCTAAAATCAAAAAGAGTAGTTACTCGGAAATCAAAAGCTGTGCTGACATCTACCAGTTTTAGAAACGCAGCAAATTCTTCCACAGGGGTTGGTTATTCCTCGGGCATGGAGAATCATTCCAATCGTTTCAGCGTCCAAAATTTAGTGGAAAATGATACCCCACACGCCTAGGTACCAGAAATCTGAGTTGACCGGTAGGTGGCGCTCGTGGCGGTGAGCAACCAAGGGTCCACCCTTGCTGTTGGTTCATCCTTCAGATTTTGTAGTTTCAATCTTAATAGCTATGAAATTTTTTTAAAAATCAAGCTTCGTCTGACAATTGGTTATATTTAGCTCTCTATTTTCCATCTATCTAAAAAAACCCGCCTAGGGCGCGCAAGAAATCACATGTTGATCAACCATATGTTGAACGTAATCTTGAACAAAAGAACTATTCATCTCTCATTTCCTTCACGATCATACTTACTTCTGGCGTTTTTCTCAAATGTTCTCTCACGTCGTTATCTATGGTGGTTAACTTAGATTGATTGCTGCCTTGGAGTTCAACCGTAAGTAACCAGTCACCCATCACCTAAGTACAGATCGACGAATTAGTGCATAGATATTCCATATGACATTGCTTTTTATAGCTTAACTACGAAAAATGTTGGTTGACGGTGATTCAGTATCGACAATAATGTATTTCCCGTATCTGCAGGATGAAACATTGGCGAAGGTTAAAAGGTCCTTTAAGGTCCTTTATTAAGGAATGCTTGATTTTATTTCATAGAAGATCAGGGAACCGTAGACAAAATAAAACTTTGCTAATTCGTCCACAATGGTTTATTATTCTTTGGAGCAAGAATATGGGGAAAACAGTGAGTGTGGACTATCAAGGATTCATTCAGATAGGTACGTAAGTTGACCTATGTTGACCCCAGTAAGCTCCAATCGGTCCCGGACTCATTCCAATCGATTCAGCGTCCAAAATTCAGTAGTAAATGACACCCTACATGCCTAGGTCCCAAAAATCTCAAAAACCCATTTTCAACCACCCACTGAACTAGGAATTGGACTGTGGGGTATCATTTTCCGCTAAATTTTGGACGCTGAATCCATTGGAATGAATCCTTGACTTGTCCATTTACCAATAGTCGCTTATCTACCTCCGCCCACATGCTCATTTGAATACTTAAAATTGTGGTTGCCAAATTATATCTGATCCTCGCCCATTTTGGACGTCCAATAAAAATTTTTTCTTGAAGACCTTCATTAAACTATACCCAGTCATTACAAATTATTGAAAACCGAAAACAAAACGTTATCAGCGTTGTTCATTAAATACTAATAAATGTGGGAAACAAAGGCTGAAATTTTTTCATTAATTATATTCGCCGATTTATATAAGTTGAAGGTTTGGAGAGGATAATAGATTGAGGATGATGGAAATGAAGGAAAATAGGCAACGTAGGTTGACATTGCAGGAGGATTTTCTTTTCAGGCAGGAGTTGAAGAATCAACAACGCACCCATAAATTAGTTATTAAATTCGAAAGCAAAAAATTTATTAAAATAGATTCTGAGGAAGGTGAATCATCCACATATATATTTCATCAAAGAGTTGCTAGAGTGCACTGCATCTCTTCTCTTCCACAGTCTGGTTCTCTTGGTTACTCACAAAACTTGTGTTCATCATAGTGAAATTTGTGACAAAGACAAAAAATTTAAATTAATTTATATTATGTGTATAACAATGATATATTAGGAGAAACTGTGCATAAATAATGAAGATTGATTTGGAGACACTGGCTCCGAGGAGTCCAGAAAGCCCTGAAGACGGCAGTTCCGAGCGCTGTCTTCCGTGTTTTTATGTAACTACAAGCAGCTCGCTTTTCCAGTCGAAGCCACAGTGGGAAAGCCCATTCGTGTTTCAGAGAGATCACAAGATGGAAGGGAAGGGGCAGTTTTTGTAGTTAATTTACTGAATATTCGACAAGTTTTTTGCCAGACGTCACTAATTTGCCCAACATTGACATTTTCTGTTTCAAGATGTGCAGATAATAAAAGCATAGGTATCTGGATGGCGTGTGAGGTATAAAAACTTGGGATTAAAAAAGTTATTAAATATGCCCAAAAGTTATATACACGATTATTCATTTACGAGGGTAGATCGATAAGTTTCCAACCTGACCAAGAAAAACAACGTTTTTAAGAATTTTTTATTTTCTTAATTTCTCAACATAATTTCCTTCAAGGCTGATACATTTCTCATAGCGGTGTTTTAGCCTAGTAATGCCATTTCTATAGACTGATTCGTCAAGTCCTCAAAATAACCATTTACAGCTTCGATTACTTCTTCATTGTCCGGAAATCTCTTACTGCCAAGCCATTTTTTGAGGTTAGGAAGCAGAAAATAGTCTTTCAGGGCCAGGTCTGGGAAGTAGGCAGGGTGGGGCATCAATTCAAACTTTACTTGTTGATTTTAGCCATCGCAACGATTGTGTGATGGTGCGTTATCGTGATGGAACAAGATTTTTTTCTTCGCCACATGAGGAGCATGACGAATCAGTCTATAGAGATGGCATTGCTAGACTAGAACACCGCTATGAGAAATGTATCAGCCTTGAAAGAGATTATGTTGAGGAATAAAAAATAAAAAATTTATGAAACCGTTTTCCTGGTCAGGCCGGAAACTTATCGATCCACCCTCGTATAGGTATAATGTTTTCATTAGCGAAATGTTGAAGATATGCTTCCACACATCATGAGCGAGAACCCAGAACGATAAATCATGTAACCATAAGGTAGGTAATTCTAATTATGTAAAAAAAAAAAAAAAAAAAAAAAAAAACACAAGATGAAGCAATCATTTTTAAAATTGATTCACACTCGCAGGCGGCTTAACAAAATAACAAGATAACCAAGAAAATGTGGCGAGTTTTGGAGATATATTAATCAATCAATCAAATTGTTGCGAAATTGGTGTAAAATATCGTTGAATACGCCGCAAAATGAAATAGATTGATGAGGATACCAGGATGAGCATCAGATTGGGGCTTGTAGTTACAAAAAAACGCGAAAGATGGCGCTCAAAACGCATCACCGGCGGCCCCTCTTCTCCCTCGTGTGTCCTCGTCCTGATTATCCTCTTGACGCCGGTGACAACCAATTTTGTTGAGTCTGTGATAATGATGACAGGTGACTGAGGTATGAAAAATGGATTACTGATGGAGAGACGCTAACTCGAGATGAGAATTTCCCTTTTGTAATTTCGTATTCATTGAATGTGTGTGCAAAATTTACTTCCCAGTTTGAGGTCTCTCAAGTATTTGGGAGGACCATTTGACAAAAATGGCTACCATAAGTGACAATGGACAGAGCTTCTTCAACGCCTTTACCGTAAACACACCAGTTTATTTCATCCAAATGTCTTATATCTAGTGCAAATAGCAATTCATAACCGCATGGAAGCTTTATGTTTTGTATCTCAGATGTAAGGATAGTTTTCATAATACTTCAGTCATTGATTAATAGTGCTCCTTAATTGATTTGTGTTGAGAAAAGTGTATAAAAATAGATTTCTTCGCAGTGGTGGTTCTGAACCTGATGTAATACTTCAGTATAATTCACTCCGCCTCTTGGCTCCTGGTATATAGGTTAGTTCGTGCTGGAGACTGCAAGAAGGTTCTTGTTGATCCACGTGGCTTGACTAAGCTAAGACGACAATTATATGTAATTCTGCCTTTTATTTTTCAGGATTTTCCTTAATGAGTTGTGGAATAACCCAAGGGAAACTGGTTGAGATGATTAGAGGACGCGTCGAGGTTGAATACGTCGAAACCGAGATTGATAGTAATAATCACATTCTTGCGAATGGGGGTGAGTTTATTTCTTATTCCAGTTTAGAGTAGCTACAGGGCCAGGAGAGACAATGTAGAGATCGTATACAATTAGGCGTTTTGGTACTTGTCAATTAGAACCCCTCCCGAGGGTGACCTGTTTACTAGCACCGTAACCTTCCCGTTGGACAGCGGTATATCGCACCGTAGCCTGCACCGACTTTAACATATTTCAGAATTATTTATTTATTTCAACGGTAATAACCATTTATGAAGAGGATATAAACATTTTCAGTTCAGAACCCGAAAGAGGTTACCAATTTTTACACCCTATAAACACCGCTAACGTGGAGGTTATATATAGATCGATATATAGAAAATCGATTCATCACGCCATGTTTGGGATAGTTGGTTACCCTCGGGAGGGGGTCTAATTGACAAGTACCGGCGTTTTAATGATTTTTGTTGTCAAATCTTAAAAATACAAAAATAATGTACAAATAGAGCCTTAATGAACTGCGGGTAACCTACCAAAAGGCTTTCTAAAAGTTCTTGGAGTAAACAGAGGATTCTACTCTGTTGCAATTGGAACTTTGATTAGTTACCTTGATAAGGTGGTCTATAACTATAACTGACCAGACTAGGAGTGATCCTAGATTATGAAGATCACCTTGCAGGAGCACATTAGAGCAGCTGCAGAGTAAGGCAACGCGCATGACAGAAGTATAAGAGGAAGCTGCTAATGTTAGTGACCAATTTAGTCGTGCTGTATGTAGTAGTCATGGCAGATGCACTATCATTTGTCACTTACTGCAGAAAGCTACTATGGTACAATGAGGAGCGCCAAGTATTGTTAGTGTGTACATAATGGTATTGAAGCTGGCTGTCTTTGTGGCTGTAGAAAGAAAACGGATTTATGATAAAAGAGTAGCACCAAGGAAGGTTGGGAAATGACAATGAACAACTTCAGACATTTTGGGACAAAGAATTGAGAGGTAGATTGGACAATGAGGCTAGTACCAGAGGTGAGAAGTTGACCAATGTAGGGTGGTAAAACTACTTCCTCGAATAAGTTCTCCCTAAAATTGGCATGGGATGGTTATAGTAGAGCCCAGGGTATTTGCTCTGCCCAGACTGGAAAGACATCCAAGAACACATCTTGTTTGACTGTGTGAGCAATGATGTTCATAACATATCACTGTGATAGATTTAGCTTTGAAACTTAATACCTTCCAATTTTGTAAAACAAATGAGCATTGATGAGAACTGCAGATCAAGTAGTTACTAGGTTACTACTCAGAAAGGAAAAGAGCCTAGAAACAGGCCACCTATCCACCTGATTAATCGATTTAGCACTAATCGATTGTATAGAAGTAGTAGTAGTGCAGCGATACAAGGCCGCCAACAAAACAGGTGATGTCAACACTGTTGGCGTGACCCCACATAATATTGATTACCACAGTGAACTCGAGCCATACTGCATCCTACCGGCACATGTGGAAGCTCTTATCTAATCGTGGAAAAGTAATCCCGTCGACGGCGTGTATGATTTGTTGAAATCGCCTTCGCTTCCGAATTATTCTAAGGTCTGAGAGATTTCCTTTGTGTTGTGATATTTTGAGCTTATTTACTTGATAGTTTTCGAATTTCAACTTTGAAAATTTGGTTTGACTCGCTCGATAAACAATCGTATCCTTCCGCCGCCCAGTCGGGGCTCGAGAGTGGGGACCTCGACAACCTAGCAACCGCAGATGCTGTTTCCATAGGTAACCAGACCGTGGCCAGAAGTATACAAACCCTCAGGTAATTTTATCAGTATTTTCACTGTATTTACTCGAGGAAACTCGTCCGTTTCTTGATCGCCGCCCCGTCAGAAAATCCGCGATGATTAGTTCAACGAATATCTTCTCGATGGAATTTACCCTACCCTCCGTCCTCCGTCACGACCCGCCCGAAAATCCTTTTTCCCGTTCTATGAATTTCTCAAAAAAAAATTGCATTTAAAATTCACATCGATGTCGACGATTAGCATCGCTCAGACGCTTATCTAATATCCAAATTTGCTCACAAATTTTGGCTCACTTTTATCGGAGGGGGCGGACGGTTCAATCTGTTTCCCTACATTATTCTCCATCTTTTATCCCCCGATCAATTTTCCCTTCCGAAAATCTTGCTCTTGTACCGCTATCTGGTTTCAACTCTGTGTATTCAACTTTTCTGAAAATACAACTCGTCACTTGTGACTTTTCCATGTTACACATTGTCATTCCCGCCCATACTTAACACCGATTATTATAACATAATTTTATAAATCATATTTTACCCCTTGTGTCATATTCTTGTAGCTAATATTGAGCAATTTATTCTTTTAATTTAATTGTGCTCTTCATAACAGAACTAAAATATCACTATCAAAATTGTATGTGATGAGCCTAATGACATTTTCCAGGCTGCTAAAATTTGTTGATAAGCGATGGTTGTAAACACTCGATACTAGTCGATAGGTACTCATACCAAATCACATTATTCAATTTCCAGAGATATTGCCTTCTCAAATGAGTACTTTTGGTTTATAATTCCGTGAATAATCAACATCAATCAAGCTCAATTTTATGAGAATTTTCTACTACCCTAAAACGGCGGATGTCTTAATTTTTTTTTTTTTTTTTAAATATAAATGTAGACATTTTGTTACGCAAACCGTCAAATTTTGGGGCCAATCGGAGTGGTTGACATCCGGCATGAAAACATTGATTATTCAAGGAATAAGGAACGAAAAACTGAAAAGTTTGGTTGAACCGGTTTTAGTAGACAATTTTCTAAAAATCCTAAATTTTGGGGAGAAACCTCATCTTGGCTCTAGTTGGTCCTCGAAACTTTTTCAATCCGTTCGGAACAAATGTTGGGAGAGGAGAGGTGAAAATGTGTCTTATAAAATTTTTTAAAAATTCTAAAATTAAAAATTTTTTTAAAAAAATTTAAAATTTAAAAGTGTCTTTAAAAATTTCTCTATAAAATTTTTCGGTAACTAGGCATGTGAGGTATCATTTTCGCTCAATTTTGGATACTGAATCGATTACAATGAGTCCGAAACACTCCTTGTTTTCCCATACTCTTGTTCCAAGGAATAATAAACAATTGTGAAAGAATTTGCTTCGTTTTTCAAACAACCGATCTTTGTGTCGTCATGGCCTGGTGAAATGTTCCTAAGGAATTCTAGCTGAAGTGCCTGTACACCATTGACACGCCATCGTCAGTAAACCACTCCTCGAGATCGATAGGTAGTTGGAGAAATGATTAGGGGGCCCATCATTAGGCGCGACGCCCTGTAAGTTGAAAATGACGTCATGGGCGGTACCAGTCGGTGAACGACGCCAATCCTATGCTTCGCCACCGACTTATAATCTTCAATTTCTTTGAATAATTAACCTATGTTTTCATGCTAGAGGTCAACCTCTTCAATTTATCCAAAAAATGAAAATCTTGTGTTTATAAATTTGTTAAAAATGTTTCCACGATGGTTTATTATTAGGGCAACAGTATGGAGAAAGCAGTAGATGTCCTGGACATATTCCAATCGATTCAGTGTCCAAATTTTTCGGTGGGCACCAATCGGTTCAGGACCCATCTCAATAGATTCAGAGTCCAAAATATAGTGGAAAATGATACCCAATATGCCTAAGTACCAAAAAATCTCGAAAATTGGGTTTCAAAAAACTGTTTTGGCACCCATACCCTTATCAAATTTGGGCCAATCGGCCGAGAAGTAACTGGTACCAGAAAGAGGTCCCAGACAAAAATATCACATTAAAAAAATTGTCTACTACCAAAAATACCCGTACGGCGGACGAATATTTTTGGTTTATGGTCTTGGAAAACTATTCCAAAATGTTTTATTATTCATTGAAGCATGATTATAGGGAAAACAGTGAGTGTAGAACGTTCTGAACCAATCTCGATGGATTCAGCGTCAAAAATATAGTGGAAAGTGACAGGTAGCCGGAAATTATGAAAACCCACTTTCAGAATAGGTAGAAAGATGCTCATTGTGACGCATAACCTCTTCCGGTGGCATCAATCGTTCCAGGACCCATATCAATTGATACAGAGTCTAAAATTACTCAAAAATAATACCCCACACGCCTGGATCGCCGATTTCTACCCCTACCCTCCCCAAATTTGTTCCAATATGTAACGTTTCGAGCACCAACTAGAACCAAAGAGGTCCCTGGCCTAAATTTTGTACTGTCGACGGCGGGTACAGTGGTTTTTGGTTTATTATTCCTTGAAAATATATTCAATATATTTCATACCAGAGCTCGATCTGGCCTAGCGCGCCAAATGAGGTGGTCATTACTTGGATTGGTGACCGCGTGTGAAATCGGGTCTAATTTTTGCACTACAACTGTTGAGCTTGTAGGACGAACTCATCTCGGCTCATGATGGGGACAATGAAAAGCTGATTTGATCATTGATCAAAAGATGTATTATTGAGAAATAGAGAATATGATAACCACTTAAATTACGAATTTTTTACCTTGATTTGGCTACTGAATCGATCACTGATGATTTCAAAGGATAGTTTTGTAAGAAAGCGGGTACAGGTTGATTATTCGTGGGAAAATGAACCAACATCGGGGCAAATTCTTCTACAATGATTTGTTATTCCTTTATTAGCAAGAGTATGGGGGAATAGTGAGTGTGAAGAATCAAAGATTCATTCAGATAGGTACGTAGGTTGACCTATGTTGACCCCAGTGGGCTCCAATCGGTCCCGTACTCATTCCGATCGATTCAGCGTCCAAAATTTAGTGGAAAATGATACCCCACACGACTAGGTTTCCAAAAATCTCGAAAACCCACTTCTAAAATAGGTAGGTAGCCATTTTGGCCCATATCTCATACGATGGGTAAATTCAGTAGAACATGATACCCCACATGCCTAGGTTCCAAAAATGTCAAAAACCCATTGTCAAACACCCACTGAACTAGAGATTGGACTGTGGGGTGTCATTTCCCACCAAATTTTGGACGCTGAACCCAATGAAACGGGTCCCATGGCGTCGACCGGCAGAGGTTATGGACCAAAATGGCTACCTATCCACCTATTTCGAATGTGCGTTTTCGAGATTTCTGTTACATAGGCGCGTGGGGTATCATTTTCAAGTAAATATTGGACGCTGAATCATTTGGAATAAGTCCTGAACACTCCACACTCACTGTTTTCTCCGTACGCTTGCTCTATAGAACAATATATCATTCTGAAAGAATTTGCAGTTTTTATCGTAGCAGAATGTCGACAAATTGTCCGTTCTTTATTGCTTTTCCGGACCAGTTGAACGCGTGAAGAGGTTCGGTGGACAGGCAACGTACCGTTTTGGTCCGATACCCCCGCAGCTGTGCAGACCACCAACTGGCCTGGTCTTATTTTGATCCGTTAATTTTTCACGTGGTCGACAACAATTACGGGCACATGTTCCAGTTGAAGGAATATTATAAAAGAGAGAGTCTCAATGTTAGTAAACGCGAGAAGAATGATATTTAATCGGAAAACGACATTACGATCCCCACCAGAAAACGAACAAATTTTGTAAAATGTCCGTTAACTTCGCCGTCTGTTAACATTACGTTATACCCAGGTTTTTTCTGAATACATTGGACATGGGACCACACAAGTTGTTGGTTCAAAATATCCGCGGGTTGCCCTGCGGCAGGGTTGCTAAGTAATCAGTACACTGAGAAATGATTCCTTTTGGTTGGTTATTACTTGAATGGATTTTCCTGATTTTTGGCAATCTTGGCGTGTGGGGTATCATTTTCGACTGCAATTTGACGCTGAATCCAGTAAAATGGGTCCGAGAACGATTGGCACCCTCTGGATGAGGTTATGGGTCTAAATGAGTACCTACCTACCCATTTTGAATGTGTTTTCGTGATTTCCGGCACCCAGGCGTGTGGGGTATCATTTTCCACTAAATTTTGGACCCCGAATCGATTGGAATGGGTCTGGGACCAGCCACACCCACTGTTTCCCCTCATTTTACCCATGTCGAAGAATTGAGTCTCCATGCTCCTGGACCAAGGAATAACCAACCCCTGTGAATGAATTTGCAGCATTTTCTTCCAGTTTTTACATAATTCATTCTCAAACCGATAGCCCCGTATGAAAGCAGATTACTAAGGCGTATGGGGTGTTGTTTAACGCTATTGGGCGCAGAATCGATTCAGGTAGGCTTCCTACCAGTGCATGGTTTGAAGGAAAATATCAAATTCAGAACGCCGTCCGGCTATTGTGTTTAGAATGCTCCGAAGAAATTGAAATTATACGACATGCCTCTGTTTTCAGCCCAATCTTCCAAAACCGAGATGGCGTATGGGTATAAATTAACTGTCTTGGGTTTTCGAGTTTTTTTGGGGACCTGATCGAGTGTATAAATTTTATTTTTAACTTAAACACTTAAACAGTTGAGGCAAAAATGGGCACATATTTTACTAATTCCGTGCAAGTTATACAGAATTTCCGATTACTCTTGAAATTCAACTCAACATTTAGGCTCAGAGCACTTATGGGGGCTGTTCCATCCTGATACTCAAACCAGTTCAATACCATCGAGGTTATGCTCTTTTATTACCCTCAGTGTTCTCCTGTGAAGCATTCTGAAGGCTTGAATGATTGGAAAGTGGTTTTATAATATTTTTGGCTAAAATTTCTGTGAGATTTTCACGCTAAATCGTCGAATTTCCTTCTCTGAATCAAGTCAATTTTGTTTGTAAGCTCAAACACCCTTTTTTAGTTGGTTATTCCTTGAATGATACCCCTGTTTTCATGCAGAAAGTCAACCTCTTCATTTCGGCCCAAAATTTTGTTTTCTGGGTGTTTCAAAGTGTCTAGATCAAAATTAGCTTGTTCGACCACCGTTCACGCCGACTTTGATAGTAGACAATTTTTTAAAAATCCGAAATTTTGGTCATAGACCCGTTTCCGCCATTAGTTGGTCCTCGAAACTCTTCAGCCCGATCGATTGTTGGTGTAGAGGTCAAAATGTGTATTTTGAAAAATGATTTTTGAGATTATTTGAAATCTAGGAGTGTAGGGTATCATTTTCCACTAAATTCTGGTCGCTGAATCCAATGAAAAGGGTCCCAGAACGATTGGTGCCCTCTGGATGAGGCTATGGGTCAAAATGGTTACCTACCTACCTATTTTGAATGTGTTTTCGATATTTCTGATATCTAGGCGTGTGGGGGTATCATTTTCCACTAACTTTTGGACGCTGAATCCAATGAGACGGGTCCCAGAACGATTGGTGCCCTCTGGATGAGGCTATGGGTCAAAATGGGTGCCTACTCACCCATTTCGAAAGTGTTTTCGAGATATCTGGTACCTAGGCGTGTGGGGTATCATTTTCCACCAAATTTTGGACCCTGAATCGATCGAAATGGGTCCCGGACCCACCACTACCACTGTTTCCCATTTTAGTTGGTTCTCAAAACTTCTCAGCCCGATTTGACCTAATTAGACCTGGAGGGAGGTCAAAATGTTGCGTATGGGGTATCATTTTTCCACCAAATTTTGGACGCTGAATCGATCGGAGTCCAGGACACTCCAAACTCACTATTTTCCCCCATCTTCTCCTTGCTCCTGGTCCGAGGAATAATCCCCTTGGTTTTGCTGCGTTTTGTACCGATGAAATCGAAATTCTTTTCAAAAACTTGGTCGATGCCGATTTCGGCAACCTCGTTCCCTCTGGCTGTACAGAGCACCTGCTCACGCCGTAGACTCCCAACGGCTGAGCACAGGCTGGCACCAAACTCCAACCCCTTGGTTTTTCCTATGTTTTGTCGGTAGTTCCCTTGGATACCTCGACTGAACCTGGAACCCCGCACTATTCACTGTAGAACCTTCTCGAGTATTGATCAAATTTTCGCTCGTTTTATTTTCCTCCTTTCCCTCTCTCTCTTCTTATTTTGTACGTACCACTTTGGGACGATCATCATCCCCTCTTCCTCCCACCATCGCGCTATTGGCGTCGCATTCTCGTGTTCATCACGAGACAATGACGCTTTGAGGACGATTTCAAATCAGTTCTTCCTCCTTGTCGACTTACTCTCCAAATAAACCGGTTCTAAAATAATGGAACTGCTTACTTTGAGAAATAACGACATTTTCAAGTCTTCAGGTAAAATAAAACCAACGTAAGAGTGTGAATTGGTTTGAATTGAGTTTGCTCCAGTAGCTGTGTGTCTTTTTGAATTTTCCTTCGACTCTTCATTTAACTGTTTTCTTCTGCTCTCACGGCCTTCCTATCCTAGCCGTCCACTTTTTTTGTACCAACCCTTATCCATGGCCTTTTGATTCATCCTGAGGTGGATAAATGATTTGTGGCTCTTCAGCGCTGTCTTTTAAATACTTTTAACGAGTTCAAAAAATATTTTTTGAAAAGTTATTGGGTGAAAAATGGAGCTAAATAGCGTTTAATAATGGTGAAAACGTTTTACGCATCTTTTCAGGTACTTAAGTGTACCTGTTTTGAGTCGTATACTTAGTTGAGGGGTAGATCAGAACTATACAGTGATTTTCATTTAAGCTATCTTACCCATGCCCAGCGATGGTTCAGCCTTGGGACACCATCCAGTCAGTATAAATGGGAGTAAACATAAAAATTTATCTTTTAAATTTTTTTTTTTTTTTTTTTTTTTTTTTTTTGTAAGAATCTCAAATATTATATTTGCACACCCTTCGCAACTCCGTAACTATGCGCAAGTTACACAAATTTTCCTTATTTAAATGGGAACTAGTTTTTTATTTCAAATTCAGAATCTACCTAAAATTTCATAAAAATTTGATCCCTCAACCTTTTTTTTTTTTTTTTTTTTTTTTTTTTTTTTTTTTTTTTTTTTTTTTTCTCTCGCGAGCACACCAAGTTGCGCAACCCCAAAAATGTCAAAAATTTTTATTGATTTTCAACGCTGATTCACGAGATGCTATACATTTCTTGTTTCGACTCAATTTTTGCAAAATAATGACCACTATGGGTTTATTTCGCCTAAAATAATCCTATATTTCAGCGTGTATTTGCACATAAAATAACACGTTTGTTTATTATTCTTTTGGTCATTGATCCGCATTAATCGAGTGGAATCAAGGAACGGATAACATCTCGTGAATCAGTGTTGAAAAACTTTTTACTCCCATTTGGACGATTTTAGGAGGGTAGGGGGGAGGGGGGGGGGTGCTACTCGTGGGACACCCTGTCTAGACATCTACAGCTCTTCAATGCTTTTATCCACTTGCGTCTATAGCAGGTTCTGAGCAACGCCGTTGATAATGCGGTTCTTTCTTGAGCCACAGTATGCCCATGGGTTCACCAACAGGATACATACTGCGCCATGAGATCCTTCGCTAGCTTGGTAACGAGTCATGAGGTCCCAGCCAGGTTGCAGTACAAGGCGGTCACCATGAAATCAGTCCCTGGCCGTTGTGGATAGATGGAGAGCCATCGTGTAACTGTTGATGTCAGTAGCTACCCGTAGATTACGGTTGCGCAGAAGACCACGGGCCACGAGAGTGAGCCTTGGGGTTGTAGGAGGTATAGGCAGCAAGCCGCTAGGTCTGCCAGACAGTATGGCAAGAAATGCGCCTGTCTTTCAATCCTTAGCAAGCTATAAATGGATTGCTTACACAGCCACGGTGTCACAGCTTCAATTGTCTGGGAACCATAAAGTCCTTGCCAGAAAACGTAGCAATGCAGATGGCTACGTTGTAAATCTATTGTCAGGTGGCCTAAAGAAATCTATGGTGTCCTAGACACAATAAGTAGTGGGCCACAACATTATCCATGTCTGGATAGGCGACCAGGGTGTGTTGCCAGGGTGCAGCAGGGTCACAGTCATGAACCTTACATTGCTGATCTGCAAATAATGGTCTAGACCAATTCCTTGCTGTTGAATCAGCCAAATTTCACATTTCCTCTTGAGCTTCCATTCCATAATAGGTTGTCGCTTATCATCCCTCTATATCAATGTGGGCTCAAACAACACCATGGCGCACACGTAAACTCTGATTCTAATTTCGTTATTTTACTTTCAGAAGACGAGGAGTGGAGAATGGCGCAAGCCACTGGCGAGGCAGGCGCTATATCGGTGGTACCATCAAATCAACTCATTCAAGTTGCGCAGGTGAGCGTGCGTTTCCACTCCTGATGTAGACATTGTAGGAAGGCATCCACTGCCAGATAGTTGGCAGCCATGTTCAAGTCACTTGTTCAATTTCCATTTCAGGTCAACCCAGGGACGGTTCAGCTGAGCCCGGATAACTCCGTAGATTCAACACACTCTATTACTGTCAACCATGGCCAAATCCAGGTGAATGTAGTTATCATTAAGTTGTTGTTTCTTTGTACCTGATTCGTCATTTCTCCAGTTCTCTGTCATCACATCATAACTGAACAACGTGGTTCCTGGAAGATCAACCACGAGTGACTTACTGCTCTACAAAAACTACATAATTGGTGCATTTGATCTTGGTAACAGGGTGGATGCAGGATGCTGTTTTCGCAGACTTCTCAAAGTGTTTGGATAGGCTGCCTCATGCCCTCCTCCTGTCCATGTAAATTCATTTGAATTTTATAAGGCTATTCTCAGCTGGATCGCGAGCTACTTGGCCAATTGTCAGCTCATTGTAAGGCTGGAGACTGCGTGTCGCTGTCATTTGAGTGCCCTCTGGGTTACCATATGGCAATTGGCTGTTGCTGCTTTTTGTGAATGATCTCAGCTCAGTGTTCTACAGTTGGGAGGATTACAGGCTGCTCAAGGGGCCCTTGACCAATTCTCTGATTGGAGCAGCAAGAACGGACTATCCCTAAATCTCCCTGTGTCTCAATTCCTTTCCCTTGGAGTGCACCCAGTGGCTTCACCCACTCTATCAATGGGAACCCGTTGGAGCAAGATTTGGTAGTCCTTATTGACTAGCGCCTCACCTTCATAGACCATTTTTGGACTATCTGTGCCAGATGTGGCGCTCTGTCGTCCCTCATTCGTCCTATTTTGCAATAGGTGCTTCCTGTTTGGTCACCTTTTTACGCGCATGTCTGGTTGGAGAGGATACAGAATGCGTTCCTGCGGTTCCTGGGCTACAGGATGGGTTTCCCTGCTCCTTTGCTTTGAGGCAGGCGAATAGGGTGGCGTTGGTGGATTCCAGACTGGCTGGATGCTGTCTTTTTGGCTAAGTTATTGAAGAACAAGATTGACTGCCCTCCTCTCATAGCTCTCTTCAACTTCAGTCTCCCTCAATATCAGACCTGGTACAATTTGTTGTTCGCCATCCACCACAGCGAAGCTTCAACTAGTTCACCAGCTTGTTCAACGACTTTGACTTCCATTGCGCCTCTCTCCCCGCATGTAAATCATATCTCTCTTCTCATTGTGGAGTGATTTGTTTTTTTCCATGACATTTTGTGTAATGTTCGTCTGCCTTCTGATAATTGCTTGTTTTGTTGACATTTATAAATTTGGCTCCAAGCTCGTACAGTATGTAAAATTAATGAATTCGTTGTTTGTTTCTGAAACAGGAGGAAAGCGGAGTGCTGAATTCTCCGTCGAATTCCTGCGAAGATGCAGGAAACGCCAATTTGACAGCCGAAGCTGACTCGCCAGAACCTGGCCACTACATCACTGTTACTGGTCAGTATCTCCTTGTATTTGGCTCTCTGTTCTGAATGGATTTGATGATGTAAAGGTTGCTCGGCGCTGGGATTTGTTGTCTTCACATGGTTAGTTGAAGAAGCAAGATGTGAATGTATTTTTGCCCATCAGGCTGTCAAGTCAGACTGGAGATTCTAATCACACTTTTAATGACATTCAGTAAGAGAAACCGCCAAGTGTTGTTTTGAGGTTTTTGAGAAGCGTGAGCTTGACATGCAATTCACCGTTCCCTCCTGGGCACTGAGCACAAGCACAATCACATCCCAGCAAAATGCAAGCTTCACAAGTTTTGCCTATTGATTGTCTATTTTCCCTGTACTAATCCTAAGTCCTGTGCTAATTCGAATTTTTTAAGCTCATTTTTGAGGTTTTATACGTCTGAGCCCAATTTTTATAGGCGCAGGACTTGGCTTAGGATGGTGGGGCTTTCCCTAGATCTATTATGGCTTCACATCCCTCTTGGATGCATTGAGTGGGCTAGGCTATTCCAAAAGCACTGGATATCTGGCTAATAACGACTCAGTTACCTAATCTGTAGCAGCATTGCGTGCCTAGCAGGCATTACATGCTTTTGGGGCAACCAACGAATGAACCAGCTGTACAAGGGAAAGACTGAGTCCTGCTCTTCAATTAAAAACGAAGATATAAAGAATGTCCTCACAAATTATGGGACAAATTCAAGGGGTCGATTCTACGGCTCATTTGCAACAAAATGTGCCAGTGCCTTTTAATTTTTTCAATAAAACGGCTCTTACTCCCTTTAATTATTATATAAAATGAAAGTTTGTATACCGTTGGAAACAGCGTTAAATTCCCTACCTCTCTCATATGAAATCCGATTTTTATACGGTCCTGATTGGTAAAAAAAAATTACTTGAGTTCGAAAAAATTTGATAATTTTTTAAAAATCAACTTTTTTTTTAACGAAAAATTAGAACGAAGGTCTTCCTGCAGAAACTCTTTGAGAAAAACTCGACCAGAATTTCAGCTTTTCAATATTATAAGAAAAAGAATATTTTGAAAACAAAGTTTTAAGAGAAAATGGCGTTTGAATGGGGGAAAACGTGTATTTTTGGGTGAAAATCATTCGTGTTTTTCAATAAAATCCGACTTTTTCGTCAAAATGAATTCGGTATTGCGATAATTTGCGTTTTTCGATGCTGAATCGAATGGTTACGCTCTCATGTTTCCACGATTAAGGTGGAATTAGTTTTTTGGATCTCATTTATAATTAAATGATTAGAAGTACTAGGATATGAGGTTTTCAAACTACCCCTCGTGGATACGAGGGCAAAACCCTCATTAGAAGGTAGGTTGATTCCAAAGAATGAAAAAAATTTTTTGAAATTGAAGAAAAGAATCTGATTTTTATCGGAAAACGATGATTTTCGCCTAAAAACTCACGTTTTTGCCCATTTTCTCCCTAAACATTTCTCCCGACCCAAGGTTGAGGACCAATAGGAGAGGACGCCGACCCCTGCTTGGCAAGGAGGTTGGCTTCCTCGTTTCCTCGAATACTTCGATGACCCGGCACCCAGAGGAGCGTCACCGCATTCCTCCTCGCGAGCCTCTTCAGGGACTGAAGGCACTCCCACGCCAGCTTTGAGGTGAACTTGAAGGCTCCAATAGCCTTCAGTGTTGCCTGGCTGTCTGAGCGTATGATGATCCTGACGCAGGTGAGCCCCCGTCGGAGGGTCTCCTGCGCACAGGCAGCAATGG
This sequence comes from Cyrtorhinus lividipennis, assembly GCA_019603395.1. Classification (NCBI taxonomy): domain Eukaryota; kingdom Metazoa; phylum Arthropoda; class Insecta; order Hemiptera; family Miridae; genus Cyrtorhinus; species Cyrtorhinus lividipennis. The sequence continues at coordinate 2,198,511 of CM034009.1, forward strand.
CAAGGACCTCTGCCTGGTAGACAGTAGCAAACCGGCCCAAGGGGGCAGCCAGTGAGTATCCCGGCCCCCTCACCCCTAAGCCAGCCCGACCATCCACCAGCGATCCATCAGTGTACCACTTCTGTGAGCCCTGGGGAAGTGAGGGTGTAGCACCCTCTCCAGTGCTGGCGGTCATGGATGACCACTTTGAAGGGTATGTGGAAGTTGGTCTCCTCTGGCATTGCATCGGAGACTGCAAGGGCGGACCTGTCAACCTCAACCCTGTTAAGGATTTCAGTTAGACCCCTCAGTTGGAACCTACTGTGTCCCATCCTCCTCGCTGCCTGGAATGCACATTGCTGCACAAACAGTGAAGGGGGTGAGGTCAAGAAGGACCTCCATGGCTGCGGTTGGGCAGGTGTTCATGGCACCTGTCATGCTCATGCAGGCCAGCCTTGGCAGTTTGAGCAGTTGCTGTTGGACTGATGCTTGCTTAGAAAACACAATGATACCCATTTTTACCCATAACCTTTTCCAATGGGCGTAAATCGTTCCCGGACCCATTTAATGAATTCAGCGTCCAACATTTAGAGGAAAATGATACCCCACCAGGTACCAGAAATCAGGATTTCATAAGGGAGAGGTAGAAAATTATACGTTCCTTCCAAAGGTATCCTTAACTTTTATTTTACGTAGTAATTGAAAGGAGTTAAAGCTGTATTACTGAGACAAGTTTCAAAACTCGAAAACAAATCTTTAATATGTATAAAGTAGGGTTTTTCGTTGAGTAGAAAGAAGTCTATGGGGCAATGTTTGGTTCCAAATGAGCTGTAGAATCGACCCCTTGACTTTATCCCATAATTTATACCTCAGTTTTTTATTGAAATGAGTTTCTCATCATCAATCTCGTTACGAGTGATTATTCTAAATGGATCTAGCCCTGCTCTTTCCTGTGCAATAGGCTGCCTTGTGGACTGCACTTTTTGCATCGCCTTAAAAACACCCCACCTAGAGTGAAGCTTGCAGCAATCTCGGTGCTACTGGTGCCATCTGATTCAACTTTATAACAAAGCCCCGCCATCTACATGTGATTTCTCCACGATGATTTTTATTTCCATATCTGAACCATTCTCTTAGAAGCGTGTTTTCTTCCTTTGCTTTTTACATGTCTTACGATAAATCGTGAATGTTGCTGCAAAATGCGACAAAACATTGGTTTTCCCACACTCAAAACCGCTTACAAACTAAAATTTTCTAAAGGAGCTCCAAGGTCGTATACTTCCTTGACGACTGTAAACCCTGGTAAGATGATATTCAATCACATTTCCTGTTTGTCGATTTCACTTTGATCTTTGTGATGTTTTCAAATAATTATGTGAGTTCCTTCTGGAGCAAAATAAGGACCTGTAATTAAGGGTTGTTTGGCCCAACTGGGTAGCTATGAACAGCGTAAGCAGTTTGTGGGGTGTGAAACGGTTTCTCAAGATTGCTTTTGATACAGAAGCAGGTTCCCAGCCTTTGCCAAATAAAGTTGCTGACTGACCTGTGATAACGGGCGTCAGCGATTCAACAGTTTTGACTAGAATTTTTGTTGACATTTATTACAGGCTGATTGAAAGCATTGGTGGCTAGGATCTTGGTAGTGTTACAATGCTTCAGCAGCTTGGGCAGTATTGCAGGCGTCAGCCGTTTCAAGGAGTTGTGGTGTAGTCCTTGGTTGGCAGCTTTTGAAGTTATTAGAGACTTAGAGGGGTTTGGACTAGAATCCTTGTTTGTGATACAGAAAACCTGTAGGCTTGCCCTGCTGGCTGCCTTGAGGGATTTATGACTAGAATAGTGGTTGGTGGGGGCTGAGATGTGTCTGTTCTTGGTGGGCATTGTCATATGCGTCAGCAACCTTGGGAATCTATTGGTTGGCCAATATTACGTGCGTTTGCTGTTTATAGAGGCTATTGTCTAGTTCCTGGTAGGCAGATTTACAATCTGGGGGAGTTCAACCAGAATCCTGAGGAGGAATCCTCTTAGACTAGAAATAGTGACCAAGACCTGCAGGTTTACTCTGCAGGCTGCAATGTGGAGGAGGGGGGAGGTCATGACTGGATGCCTTGTTGATGTAGATGTTGGCTTCAGCTGCCAAACAGGTGAGATGTATCTGTCCTTGGTGGGAATTGTCACATGCGTCAGCAACCATGGGAATCGATTGCTTGGCTAATATTACTGGCGTTAGCTGTTGATAGAAGCTGTTGTTTAGTTCCTAGTAGGCAGATTTACAATCTGGGGGAGTTCAACCAGAATCCTGAGGAGGAATCCTCATAGACTAGAAACAGTGACCAAGACCTGCAGGTTTACTCTGCAGACTGCATGGGGGGGGGGGGGGGTTCATGACTAAATGCCTTGTTGATGTAGATGTTGGCTTCAGCTGCCAAGCAGGTGAGATGTCTGTTCTTGGTGGGCATTGTCATATGCGTCAGCGACCATGGAAATTTACGGGTTGGCCAATTTTTACTGACGTTAGCTGTTTGGAGGAGCTGTATTCTAGTTCCTGTTATGCAAGTTTTACAGTTATTATAGGCTCGGGGGAGTTTGGACAAGAATCCTGGCTTGTATTACAACAGATATTCATGGAGAGTTGTGCCCAGGACATGTAGGCTTACCCTGCATTCATGACTGGAATCCTGGTTGGTGTGCTCTAATGGCTTTGGCTGCCTGGGCCGGATGTGCAGGTTCTTGGAGGGCGTGTGTCACATGCGTCAGCAGCCTAGGGAATTCTGAGTATGCCGACAGGCGTTTCGACGCTCCCAAAAACTCACGTTACAGGCTTTAGCTGCCTACGGGTGTTGGTTTAAGAGTTTTTGTCCTTTGAAATGGGCGCTTTTTGGGGGAAAATGGCCAGGTCCTTCTTCATCGTTGATTTTTGTCGCTGGTTTTATTAGTTCGGGAAACCCTTAATACATCCCTAGTAAATCCCATTGTGTGTATTTGTATCCACTCGCCCGTTTGCCTTGAAATCCCGTTATAAAATTCGTTCACCTGGTATCTCAAGTTGATGTTCGCATTATTTACTTTGCACTCGTTCGATTTTCACAGCATGCGTCCACTTGGTGTTCATGATCCCATTCTAGATTCGAACTTATTTCTGCTTTAATACAAAAATAGTGTTTTGTCGTGCACTTATCCTGTTCTATTTGGACAAGAGGTGAAGCTGGACGAAGGGAATCTCCGTTATTTATAAAAACCGCGCATCTCAGTACCCTAATCAAGCTGGACAACGGAGAGAAGAGAATTTTGTTGTTGTTAACATGCAATTTATTACCCTCTGTTCAGCTTTACCTCACCTGGCTGCCAATGTAGATTCCTCTGCAAGCATAATTAAATACCCAAGAGCTCGAAAAATGCCTTTTCTTCTTTAAAAATTCGTTTTTCAATTACATTTATTGATTTTTCAGCCTCCGAAGCCGCCACCGAAGATGTCGGTCACTCTTACGTACAGTATATTGAAAGCACCGGCGAGCAAACGATATATACTACGTCAAACGGTCAGATGTGAGTGGTGTTTATTATTTTTTATTATAGTCTGAATAATATTTGTGCTTCTCCAGGTCTCTTGAACAATGGCTGGGAGCAGTGGGGGGCGTTGAAATATTTTTATAGATCCAAAGAATGAATACGAATAGGAGCGCAGATGTGAATACAAATACAATCATAGCATAAATCTCTTTTTTTTTAATATTGACTGGAATTGGGTATGGGTATGGTTACTAATCAACCCATTTCGAATGCAGGTTTTTTTATATTTTTAGGTACCTAGGCGTGTGGGGTATAATTTTCCACTAAATTTTGGACCCTGAATCGATTGGAATCGGTCGGGGACTCGCCACACCCACTGTTTTCCCCATTTTCCCCATGTTGAAGAAATGAGTCTCCATGTGTAAGAATTTGCAGCATTTTGTTGTAATTTTTTAGCCTATTTTAGCTATGAAAATAATGCAACGCAAGAAGATTTGAACCTTTTGGTCCCCGTTCATCGAGGTCATCATTCTACTCCCGATTCTAACAACCCTTCAATCGTTGCAGGTACCCTGTCTACACTGTCGGAGAATCCGGTACTACCATGTACACCCCCACGTCCGGCCAGTACTACGCTGCTGGCAACACAACGCCCGTCACCTACACCCAAGTACGTTTATTTCTTATCCCTTTCGATAGACTATCCGCACATTTCCTCTTCAGTCCTCGTCCTTTATCCTTCCTGTCCAATTTTCCAGCGATACAGATGCACGTTGACGCGATCCAATGCTACAATGTCCGCCCCCAGGAAGAATACCGTCAGTAAAGTTGTTTAGAGGAGAATACATTATTACTATTACGGCTAATAAAGTCCAGCAAAATGCCTAGTTATATTTGGAGGACTAAACCAATTACTTGTATCAGTTTACCAATTTATAGTTCATCATTGAGAGTATTGCCTTCCTTGGCTGCACTCTTCTGGAGGAGAAAAGAACTGGTTGTGACACCAAATTTCCCTTTCATTTTGTTTTTCCCCTCTTCACTAGCTCTTTCTCTTTCTCCAACAGTCGTAATCTCAATCCGATCCGATTTGTCTTCTGAACTGCTGTCAAACGGAGCCTCACTTGGACCAGGATTGGTCATCCCAAGATCAGGGGGGACTGTGATGATACTCATTTTAAAAATGTAGGTTTTGGGGCTTAAAATGAGGAAATTTGTAGGACAAAACGAAAAGTTCAAAAATGCACAAAGAATAGATATAATAAAATCAAGAAAATAAGCTTGGCAGCCATTGGCCATGGCTTTCAGACCAGGCTGCCAACTTTTTAGTTTCCTCATCCTTCAGATGAGTGCAGTTACAGAAGGCAATATTTTAATGGACAAACTATCGTTAAACATCAATTTTCTGTTGGTATCGCAATAAATACCTTCAAGTACCAGCGCTCGTTTTGGAATTTAGCTGCGAGAATTTACCAATATTGCTCTTTCTCTTGACCACAAAATAATCTATACTCTGTACAGAAAGGACGTTGAGCGCGAGGCAGAGTTCTATGACTGATACTCGTACATATTTGAATTGAATGACAAAAATCCTTAACCTATCCGCGTCAGCCGTGCTAATTTGAACAATACCCGCGTAGCCTGCCCTTCAGCAGTATCGCTGCAATGTCGTGTTTTTCGTTTGTGCTGAGTCAGCTGAAGAAACTCTCTAGGTCCTGCAGGATTCCATCAAGGAGAAAAACCACAATGGGCCCACAGCCACAGGGATCAGCTGACAGTCACTCCCTAGCTGCCCTAAACCTGTGTCCGTTAGCTCCCTGAAGTAGCCTTGAAGGACGCCACTGCCTGAGTGGGCATTGCTCCCTTTTACAAAGCTACTCGGGGCTCAGATCAGCTAGTCTTTGAACCCTGGCCAATCCAGTAACCGTCCAGATACTGCAGAGCCCCTGGGACTTGCCTGGTCTACTGGTCTTAGCTGCCAGGGTCTGTTTAACCTGGGAAGGAATCCAGTTTGGATCCAAATCATTCTCTGTGTGCGATGAGCGATTCTGCTCCTGCATTGCTAGACCCTCCTAAAGGCTCAACCTTGACCAACCGTGCGTTATTTTCAATAGATTTTGGGTTTGAATTACGCAACAAACGATAACCAGCTCGCCTTAGTTCCCCTTAACTCCTCAATTAGCCAACAGCACAATCCTCAGCAATCCTCCCTTCTCACCCTCCTACCACCAATGGTGTTCTGGTCTGCTGTAGTCTTCACTTTTTGACTCTTCTCCTATCTTCAAGGTCTCCAGCGGTTTAGCGGCTCCTGGCGCTGCCGGCGCGCAAATCCTCGGCAATGCTGCTTACCTGATACAACAGGGCGTCGAAGCCGAGCACGGCATCATTACCGGAGCTCGCGCCTCCCCGCAGACCGTATCCGCTGTGAGTTGACGTTGTTGCATGGCTTGTGTCTTGACTAGGATTCTTGTTCTTGTCCTCCATGCGTTGACTGCCACGATCTGAATAATCTTCAAACTATAACCTCATCCGTTATATGACTACTTTCATTTGTTACTCCAGTTTTCGCTTTTATTTTACCTTTGTCCCATTATTGTCCATTAACAAGTGGCTCCGTAGGCTTTTTTCCAGCTTAACATCCCATCTGGCAATATTGACTCATATTTCCCTCCAGGATCCGTCTTCAATCCGCTGGGTTGCCGAGTTGTCCCCATTTCTGCATCAATCATTCTCAATATGTAACTTGGTGGTGTTAGTTTGCAGGCTGATTCGGCCTAATCTCACAGGAGAGGCTGAAGAGAGTCTTAAGTAACCCCCTCCCCCAACCTAGCGCAACCAAGCGGCTTTTTCGCACACCTCAGTTCTGTCATCTCCTTATCTCGTTGTTTATAGGTAGCCAAGTCTCTCTCCAGCGTCTCCTTAATCTCACTCCGTGTGTACAACAGCAATCTTTGTCCTGGAGAGTGGATGATTATGAATTTACACTCATTGAACCATCAGAAGTTTTTTTTCTACAACAATGCAAAGGTGCATTATTCCTGTTCAAATGAGTACAGGGGAAAACCGTGTAAGTGGATTCTTGGTGGTTGAACGATGGATCCCCATGTTTTGAAGGGTGCTGAATCCGATAAGAGGGCCAGAACAGGGGAATAACTAGGGCGAAATAATGAGGAGCTCGACTGGCTGAAAGAGAGAATATTGTCAGATTTGTGAAGGTCCAAAGACTTCGATGGATAGGTGTCCAAAGAAGGAGTGATCACAGGTGTGATCATCGGTTGGCCAGCAAAGAAAGGGACGACCAAGAAGAAGAAGGCTGGAGGATGTCACTGATGACGTTGGGACGATGAGTGACAAACTGGAGGGAAGCCACGAAAGACCTGGCTGGAGGGCAACTGGGAGGCCAGGACCCAGACTGGGCTGTAGTGCTGAGAAGAACAAGAATTATTCTATTTTATTTGCCTATGCTCTGAGTTGAATTTAAGAATTGTTCACATTTTTGAACTCACAACATAAATTGGGTTTCCAATAGAAAAATTTGTTTTTATCGAAATGCGGACAATATGAGGTAGGTAGCTGGTTTTCCCCTGGTCTCTTCGAATATTAAACCATAATGCTCTGTTGCTGTTGTACATGCAGGAATGACTTGTTTTGTCTCCATAATGAAATAGGTGAGTGATCACGTTGGTGTTTGTTCCATTCTTACTAACGGTCCTCGTTCTTTCTGTTCTCCCGCTCCGTCCTCTCCTTCCTTGTCCGTTTTCCCAATTTGTCTTTCCTCCGTTCGGTCTTCCCTGCTTCGGTTTTGGGGGGACCAGGACGTGACGTACCTCGTCCCAAGCGCCACTAACGGTGGAGGCGGCGGTGGTGGTACGACAGGGACGACTGCCAGCTCATCGCAGGGCTCTTCTCCTTTGGATGATCCAGGCGCTCCTAACATCGCTCATGCTACTAGAGTGTCTCCTACGACTGTGAGTATACCGCTGGTATTTCCTGGGCTTTGGTCCACGCATGGTTTTTATCCTAGGTCGGGCATACTGCTGCGTCGCTTGCTCTATGTGTCAATTTTGACTACAACCTGCCGAATGAATGTCTTGCCTCTGGCTCAGTCTGTGACACTGAAGCTCAATAAAATCTCAAAACTCCTGTAATCCTTTTGGAAAGAATGCAAGGACAATTCGTCCTGGTCGTCAGGGCGTCGGTACGGTTAAAGCATGAGACTCTGGTCGAAATTTTGAGGCAGCTGGTTCGAATACCAGCAACAACCGTATTCAGATACTTACTGCTGGTGCTCAGTTGGCCGGGGGTGCTGGGATTCGAACCAGCTGTAATTGTCTCCAAAGCTGAGAGGGAAATGCAGGTTGAAGGTCTTCCTGTTGGAGGCAACGATAGAGGGGGAACTCCCAAGAAAGCTTGGAGGTTTTGCTCGGTAAAGGTAACAATAACGACAAAAGGCACAATTACCCTTAGTCCCTCTTTTTTAAATTAGAATCTGATTGGAATGGCAACGCAGGGCAACTCCCTGAGTGACGTAGGATTCCAGTCAGGGGCGTAGATTCAGAGGAATCGCAGGTAGCGGACCCTGACAAAAAGAAGAATCAAACTGTACCTTAACAAAGGTTCTGACGGATTTGATTAGAAACCGGTTTTATCAATTTTCCATAGGTTCAGATGAGAGAGTGATGACAGTCAAAACTGGATTGCTACAACACTGATCGATCAAAGAGTAAATACACGGACTGTTGGCAAGTCCTGGATACTTGCTATTTGCGTGGGAATTTTAGGTTTCTAACTATTGTTGATGACTAATATAATGACACTGTACAATTCCCTTTCGCAAATAGCTTGCTAAAACTTTCCTGTGTGTAGCTGCTTACTTTCCTGTCTTGTTTGAAGTGAATAATGGGCGTAGGCAAATTCAGTAGGAGAGTTAGGATATGGGAGGGGGTTGGGGTAGCCTCGGTTCCAGAGCCAAGGTACACTCTTGGTTCCAGTATATGCACAGGCCGCGATTTTCTTCATGTACATTATAATGTCTAGCATTTCCAAGTCAAAATCAAAGTTTTCCTCGGACCAGTCGCATGGAGACTCATTTCTTCAACTAAGGAAAACTGGGGAAGGCAGTGGGTGTGGCGGGCCCAAGCCCATTCCAATCGATTCAGGGTCCAAAATTTAGTGGAAAATGATACCCCACACGCCTAGGTACCAGATATCTCGAAAACACACTTTCGAAATGGGTACATAGATACCCATTTTGACCCATGACTTCGTCCGGTGGGTGCCAATCGTTCTGTGACCCATTTCATTGACTTCAGTGTCCAAAATTTAGTGGAAAATGATACCCCTACTGCTAAATCGCCAAAGAAACTCGAAAATCAATTTTTGAAAGTTCACATTTTGACCCCTACCTAGCCCAAATTTCGTCCGATCAGGTTGATACGTTTCGAGGACCAACTAGAGCCGGGAACGGACCCCTGACCCAAATTTCAGATTTTTAGAAATTTGTTACCACTGGAGTTGGCGTGGACGGTTATTCAAGAAATAAACAACCAAAAGGGGTAGGACACATTGACTTTGACAATCAAAACTGGTGGGTGCAACGACCAGGATGCCCTTCCGACTCGTAAGGCAGGACATTGTAGGTTTTCTTGAGAAAGATTGAGCTGCCAGGACAAACCTCGATGCACGAAAGATGCATTCCATGCTCGATGGCAGACTAACTGGTGTTACCACCCAGGAGGTCTTCCCTTCCGGAGAAGTGGAGGTAGCCTTGCTGCAGTGTTAACCCCTTTGGTGGCATCCTTGAAAAGCAACCCTCTGGCGGTCTTCAGGGAATGCTTTGCTCTGTCGTCTGTGCTCTCTGGGTGGCGTTCCCAGTGGACTGCGTGCTTCAGGCAGGGGGGGTTACAAGTGGAATACTGTGGGGATACGACTGAGGGTTCTGAAGACCTCATAGTGGTCGTACGTGACGACATCTTCAAATGATGGTAGATATGAGGTGTTGTGATTGAGGCGAGCATAAAAGGAGGATGAGGATGAGGTGAGGAGAAGGAAGGTAGTTTATTCGTTCAACGCATTTACGGTGGGTCAGAGAGGAGCACTTTTATCGAGTTCGATGGTTTACAATAGCAAAAAATTGAACTTGGTGAGAATTAAATGCAAAAATGACCCTGACAAACTATATGGGAGACAAAAGGGGTGAGACTACTGTACGATCTTATTTGTGCTTGATTTAGTCCTCGTTGATTTAACTTCATTCGCTGAGCCACGTTCACGTTTAAATTTCGCCTAACTCTTCCGCAGGTGCAATGGTTGGTGGAAAACTACGAAACTGCCGAAGGTGTTTCACTACCGAGGTCTACACTGTACAATCACTACCTGCGTCATTGTTACGACAATAAATTAGATCCAGTCAACGCCGCCTCGTTTGGCAAGCTGATCCGATCCGTTTTTCTCGGTCTGCGTACACGAAGACTTGGCACAAGGTAAAGTATTAAACTACTGACCTGACGTCACTAAAACGGCCATAACTCCCTTAATTCACAAGATAATCTCAAATGTGAGTACACCGTTGGAAAGGGCGTCAAATTTTCCATCTGATGGGCCCCTCACTGTCTCCAATAATTGAGTACTGGTACTCACTTATTCAACCTAAAGTTGGAATACTAACGAAAACGCCGAAGCTTGTCAACATTCCGGGTATAAGAAACATTTGCCCCTAAAAAATCCCCCCCCCCCCCATACATTTGTAGGAAAACCCCAGAATACCAGCTCTCCAACGTTATATTCAAATTTATTTTTGCGACATCATTTAAGGGTAAAAATTACGTCTTACAGACAAAAAAAAATGATACATTTTCACCAAAATCGTGATTTTTCATGAAAATACCAAATTTCACAAACTTGAAAAGTGGTTCTCCTCTAAGATAAGTCAGGCTCAAGAATCGTCGAACGCATGAACGCTGAGATTTGAACGGAAAGGATCGATTTCATCATTATTTGATCAGTAATGAACCGAGTCCTGACTGCCCTCTATCGCCAAGCCATGCTCCCACCGTGAATTTGGTTCAAGAGCATTTGCGCCTCACCTACTCATTTTCAAGGAACTGGGGATATTTGAGGGTGTCACAATTCAAGGACAGGAGTCACCATGGAACGGTACAGCGTGATCAGTGCACGGACATCAGCAAACTCACTATGCCGCTTCAGAAACCCAAGAGCGCATGTACCTCAAGAAGCAACATTGGCCACAGGGTCTGAGAATGAATGGTGGGGGTCCAGTAACACACCAAGGTCACGAGTTAGCAGGGTTGCCAGCCATGGAGTTGCCAAACTGAATTGGATTTATGGTGGAAATGGCACATTTAGTGAGATTAAGAGCCATACCAATAGCAGAGTACTACAAGGACACAGCGTCACAGTCAGACTGCAGCAGGTGGTTGCAGTCTGAAGGCTCAAAGACACAAACGAAGAGCTTCAAGTTGTCAGCATATGTAAGGAAGCAGGAGTGCTGAATGACGGTCCCCACACTGTTGGCAAGGGTTAATAGCAGGAGCCCTAGATGAGAACCCTGCAAAACTTCGGATGAAGCGACAAAAGACCTTCAGACAACACCAGTAACACAAACCCAAAGCTCACAGTACTGCAGGTGGCTGCTAAACCAGCGGAGAATGCTCCCAAAAATGCCCGCTCCACGGGGAACACCGAGAATCATCCCATGCAGAAGCCTCTCGAAGGCCTTTAGTAAAATCGGTGGTGACAAGGTCCATGTGGCTGCCCTCACAGCACAGTGAGCGTAATCCTGAAAGGTGAGTAGATTTGAAACTGTTGACTGGCCTGGCCACAGGTGAAGCATGTTGCTTGGGAAGAATGATGGCAGAAAATACAGGAGTGAGGAGAGCTACGACCAGCTTCTTGAAGACTTGGTATGGTGGAAATACTATATTGCATTCCTGCGGCCAATGTCAAATTAAAAAACACCCCCCCCCCCCCCTCCCCGTCCAAACAAGCCCTCAAGTTACCCCTATTTTCAGTTTCTACTTCCACCAAGGATTGAAAAGCTCTTTCATGGGCCTGAAGGCGCCTTGTTGCGTTGTTGACGCCGTTTTTGTTGCCCTTGAGTTCTGTCAAAACAACTGTGAATCCAAAAGGCAATCTACGACTGCATAGATAAGAATAACTTAATATTCGCGAAACCTACATCATCAATAAACCTAAATTCTGTTTGGCTTGCAGAGGTAACTCCAAGTATCATTACTACGGCATCCGGGTCAAAGCAGGCTCTGTGCTGACGCATATGGCAGCAAGCAGCGACGACGATCTGGCAAGCCGCGGTGGCTCGGCGAAGAGGTTTCGACTTAGTGGCGGAGGTGCTGCCCCTGGCGGGAGCGCTATAAAAGAGGACCCGTCGGCCTTGGGTGAGTCTATGAAAGATACACAGGAATTAGGGATATTCATAAGCTTACTGAAATATGCCGGAAATAAATACAATAAAATGTTTGGGTTTTACCGTAACTGTTACTTTTCAGGTGGTAGCGGCATCTCGTTGCAGGAATATCTTGGCGAAGGGTCTGGAGCTATACCGGAATTTCCTGAAGTTGAAGCTCCACCCGGCACTTCGCTTCCTGCTATGTGCACTCTAGAAGATTTAGACACATTCCGCTCCATCTACCGGGAGCATTGTGAAGTGAGTCCGTCATGTCTACCTTATTGCTTTCCCTAAGGCTAGCCTCAGCGCCTTATAGTATCCCTGCATGGTACGACTGGAAACACAGGGAGGTTGGTTTCCACGAGACAGTTTCTCTCGGGCCACAGACTTATCTGTATCTTTACTGATGGGAATAGTTAGGGCCCCGGTGTGCTTGCACTGCCCCACTGTAGAATATAGTGCCGAACACACATTCATTGATTGTTCCAAATGGGAGAGGGAAAGGTACAACCTCTGGGAACAACTTTATGTCAATTCCATCATCACCGGAGGAACTGGTAGGAGAATGTTGAAGGACAATGACGGCTGGCAAAGTATAGCCAACTATATCGAAGTGATCTTAAGATGTAAAATGATCCTGGAGAAAGTACAGCAACAGGCCAGCGAACGACTGAGCTTTGGAAAAGTGCCCTGACTCAGCCTGAAGCAATGTGCTGAACAGTCCCAAGCTGGGCTCCAGAGATCAAGGGAGATCCAAAGAGTAACCAGCCACGAGATCAAGTAACACCTAAATGTTTCAAAAGATTTGCTCATGGTCCCGAGGGGTCGACCATCTTCGATCAGAGAAGTGGAAGGGGGGGGGGGGGTCTCTTTAAACTGCCCACGTTCTGTCACCATTGTCGGGAAAGGGGTGAGGCAAAAATCATCCTCTCCCCACACACGCACCACCGTTGGAGCGAGATTTTGTTTCGGTCTGAAATAATCAGTCTTGCAAAACGTCTGATCGTTGTCAAGCAAAATCGGTCGGTAACTTCTTCTATCTTGGCGTTTGTCCCGCTGGTGCAGGGTCCGCTCTTCGGCAAATGCTTCTCCATTTGATTCTGTCGAGGGCGTCTTCTGGGGAGGCGCCGACGATCTTGAGATCCTCCTTTATGCGGTCCATCCACCGCTTCTTCGGTCTTCCGCGCGGCTGTTGTCCATCTGGGGCCAACCCTCGTGGCTGTTTTGGCGACAGATTCCTCATCGCTTCGGATCACATGCCCATACCACCTTAGGCGCGACTCAAGCATTTTGTCTTTGATTGGCGCTACTCCTAACCGCTTTCGGATATCATCGTTCGCAATGCAGTCCCACCTGGTGATTCCAAGACTCCAACGGAGCATTTTCATTTCCGTGGTGTAAAATCGGTCGGTAACGAGGGGTTCAAATGTTCAAAAAGTGTTATTGGGCAGTGGACTCCACTTTTTTTGGACAGTAAGTCAATTTAGAACGCTCTGAATCATCTTACTTGAAAACTGTGATTTTTAAGGGTTAAATGTTTGGAAATACTCTTTATCCTCAAACCAGGAGCATGGAGACTAATTTAAATCGATTCAGCGTCCGAAATTTAGTGGAAAATGGTACCCCACACGCCTAGGTACCAGAAATCTCGAAAACACACATTCAAAATAGGTAGATGGACGTAGATAGACCTCTTCCGGTGGACGCCAATCGCCCAATACCCCACAAGCCTAGAGTTAGCGCTGGTTTGTGGACACACAGGTTAGGTTGTTGTGGAGGTTTTGTTTTGTGGCAGACAGAGTAGGGGGTGTATGGTTGTTGTATAAGGAGATGAAGGATAGCGAGTGATGTGATTATAATTGATGACTGATGATGATTGACTATTACAAAGTTCATTTTATACTGCCCTTGAGTTACATAGAGATGATGCTTTTTCGATAAGAATCCAGCTTGGGGCATGGCTTTGGAGTGCTGTGGTTTTGTAGATCAGTTCCCCTTCTCTAACCAAACATATTTTTGTTCCAGACCTTCCTCGACGCTATAGTCAGTCTCGAATTCAGCACAATCGAAACCCTCTGGCGTGAATTCTGGAGGACGCAAGAGCACAGTAATGGTGACGAATGTGAAGAGGAAAAATATCTGTCGAAAACTAAACTTTTCATGCTGAGCAAATTCAAACCAATTCAAGAATTCGTCAAACGAGTTGATTTCTTATTTTACCAAAATCTCGTTCAGGTTCTCATCCCTGACGTTCTCCGTCCTATTCCTAGTGAGTATTGCCATATTGTTCCAGAGTCATGTCACAGTTTCTTGCTTGATGGAAGTGATAGACAAATCGCATTTTTTCATTTTAGGTTCGTTAACGCAAGCGATTCGCAACTTCGCCAAAGGCCTCGAGTCTTGGTTGACGTCGGCCATGCAGGGCTGTCCAACAGACATGGTTGAAATCAAAGTGTCAGCTGTGGCTGCCTTCGCCCAGACGCTTCGCCGTTACACGTCACTCAACCACCTTGCACAAGCCGCCAGGGCTGTTCTTCAAAATTCTGTACAAATCAACCAAATGTTGACTGATTTGAATCGCGTTGACTTCCATAATGTCCAAGAGCAGGTGAGGATAAGTAACGTTGGAGTAAGCTTGGGGGCGCTTCATTGATTTTGTGCCTGGTCTAACCGTTTTCTCTGACTCACAGGCTTCTTGGGTCTGCCAGTGCGACGGGGCTCTAGTAGCTCGATTGGAAGCTGACTTTAAAGCAACCCTCCAACAGCAAAACTCCCTGGAACAGTGGGCCGCTTGGTTGAAAGCAGTCGTTGCCACCGTCCTCAAACCCTACCAAGGACGACCCAATTTCACCACAGCCGCCCGCCAACTACTCTTGAAATGGTCTTTCTATAGGTGAGAAGACGGATTGCGACACGATTTGTTAAACAAGCATTGTACAATAGTCTCAACCAATCTTTTTTATATTTTTTTTATTGCAGTTCCATGGTCATTAGAGACCTGACACTGAGGTCTGCAGCGAGTTTTGGCTCTTTCCACCTCATCAGACTGTTATACGATGAGTACATGTTCTACCTCATAGAACACCAAGTTGCTATGGCCACTGGCGAGACGCCCATTGCGGTTATGGGGGACGTCAAAGTGAGAACAAGTTTTCATGTAGTAGTTCTATTGCAGTGGCCATACTTTGCCATACTTTTGTACACTCACCCCATTAGCTTCAATTGCTGCCTGGCTAGCTCAGTGTGGCTTAAACCTCCCGTCTACATTTTTCATGAAATATGGTGTTTTGGCCAAGTCTATTGGACAGAAAACTGTTTCAGTTATAATTTTCTGATACAGAGAACTACGAATTTTGGTCCCGATGGTATTTAATCACTGGGATGTTTGTCCCAACCTGTGGGGGTGGGAAAGTTTGCCTCATTAGAGAGTTTTGTAGCCAACGGGTGACATTAATTGAAAGAAACCCGTGACGTCAGCTTAGGGCGAGCCATGGCTGATCCCAACAAGGAGTTACCTGTACTCAGAAGGATATTACAAGTGACATCAATCGCCAGCAGTGACATTTTGTTTACATTTTGACAATGCTGCTGCTGAGTGCTTTAGATTATTATTAAAAAACATAGGTTGATTATTCGAAGAATAACCAACCAAAATCGTTGAGGAATTCCTGTGGAATTTCATGTGCAATTACGCACTTATTTTGCATGATTAAATCATCTCTTTTATATCGCTTATATATTGAACATGACATATCATTGGGTTTTGGTTGGTTATTCCTTGAATAATGTGTCCTTGAAGTGTTCATGCAAAAAGTCAATCTCAAAATTTAATGTCTAGTTCAAAAGTCCAATGTCCGTCCGCCGTCCACGCCGACTTTGGTAGTAGATAATTTTCTAAAAATCTGAAATTTGGGTCAGGGGTCCGTTCCCGGCTCTAGTTGGTCCTCGAAACTTTTCAGCCCGATCGGACCAAATTTGGGCGGGGTAGGGGTCAAAATGTGTTTTTAGGAAAATGGATTTTCTAGATTTTTGACGATCCAGGCGTGTGGGGTACCATTTTCCACTAAATTTTGGACGCTGAATCCAATGAAATGGGTCCAGGAACGATTGGAGCCCTCTGGATGAGGTTATGGGTCAAAATGGGTACCTATCTACCCATTTCAAATGTGAGTTTTTGAGATTTCCGGTACCTAGGCGTGTGGGGTATCATTTTCCACTAAATTTTCGACCCTAAATCGATTGGAATGGGTCCAGGACCCTATATATTGCCGAGTTGTCATTCACACCTGATTTACTCACCACTCTGTACTTACCACCCCGTTGAGCTGCTAAGACGGTGCTGAAGCCCTTTCTAGAACCTAGGCATCCCCTCTAACAAGTCTAACAACATTCCAACAATAATTTATGTTCCTGCGTTTTCCATTTACCTTCATACGTCCGCTTTTTCAAATACAGAAACCCGTCGAAATCTCCGTGGATTTTGAAATGCCCAACGGTATCAGCCCGACTAACAACAACACGACGGCGAGCAACAACAACAACCCCGACCAAAGCATTTATCAAGGCGTTCAGGACATTCATCAAAGGCCCACCAAAGGGTTGAACATTGCATGAGGCTCCGTGCGACCTGTTTTGCCGTTCAGGAAAAAATACCTCGTTTATTTTATATCGTTTGAAGCACAAAAACAAAATGACCGCATTTTTCGTTCCAAAAATGAACCAGTTAAATTATTTTCTGTATCATTTTCAGTTCAAATTGTGAGTTAGCTATTTCCCAACTCACTTTATGTCATTGTTCTTGTTTAAATTTAGCCATTTGGTATTGAACACGAGTGTTTTCTATTTCGTAGTTTTGTTAATTAAAACTTCGTGATGGATGTTTCCCCTTGAATAAAGTAAATGTTCGCGTTTGAATGAAAATTTGATGTTCAGTTTTTTTTAAATTAGTGAAATTGATTTAAAGCACTGTTAACTCGGCCATGAGACATTGAGCAGAGTGTGATTACAATTTTTGTTCATTCAATACACTTAAGTACGAGGTCTGTCTGGATATTTTGTATAAAAGTGTTATAGTAATTGCGGGAGGCGAGTAGGGAGGTCTTTTGGGTGGACAACCTCTTTCTAACTATCCCTAATGTGCTCCAGTAAGTGCCCAACTGGCCAATATACCCGCAATTGCGGTAGATCTACTGTATTCTGGCGAATTAGCGCAATTCGCTCAAAATCTACTGCTTTTTCTAGATCCTAAAAGAGTTATGTGGGGTATCTAGGCACCTAACAGTGTCGGTCTGAACCTGAAGGCATCATGGTTCGAGACATTGGTTGGACTGCTCTGCATTTGCAAATGTGGGTGCAATGTTCACCATTCTTCTCTGCTGTTTCCCCATTAGGCCTTGCCATCTAGACATATAAGCTGGTGGAAGATTCAAAAACTGATTACTAACTTCTAGTAAGGGTGTTGAACACATTCAGTGTGGAGGGCGTTCAGGGACACCCTGCATCTGCATATCTATGCACGCATTCATACTCCAGAAGCACCCTGCTGGAGATGCCCTGTGTGTCATTCATTACTGTGTGGAAGAGGGGATATAGTGCCCCCACTTGTCCTACAGGGTTTCTTGACAAGCCCTCCTCTTCTGTATGAGCCCAGCTCTCTAACAAGCCATAGAGGACATTATTCTGCCCATTAGTTCCAAAAATACGTGAAGATATTCAATAACGTCGGAGCCTACCCCCTTGCCTACTGTCGTGGGGGGAGAACTGGCTTGTCATGGTATTTTTGAAGTGGACGCTTTACCTGCCCCTGTTGGCATGAATGCAGCGTGTGTCTGGTTGAGCACCTAAGAGGATGGTGGCTTCTTGAACCCCCCCTCATTCTTTGCTTCCAAATTAAAATCTCAAGGCAAAGAATGGAAGACACCTGGGGAGACAAGATTGTGATTGAACAAACTTTTAGAATTTGAGCCGGCATCCTCTTCAATCTGAGGCTGGTAGCCTCAGGGAGCAATATATTCCTCACTCCAGTGCAAAAGTGTGAGTCACTGTTACTGCAATGCTTGCCCCACGATATATGCTGCATGCAGCAAGGAGGCTGCCACAGTGGTAGGAACGAGTCCCTTTATTCAGCAGGGCTTGAGGGCTGTTTACTACGATCATAATTTGTGACGCTTTTATACGAACTTTCCAGACAGAACTGGTGCATTGCATGGCAGGGGCAGGCAAGATGTAGGGAGTACTGAAAATATGGAGGCAATAGTGCCATGGCATGATTGCGATTGAACAAACGTTTAGATCTACAGGTTGAAGGGGCTTCTCATGGGACTTGAGCCAGCATCCTCTTCAATCTCTGACTGGCAGCCTCAGGGAGCAATGTGTTCATCACCCCATGAAGGTGTGCGTCACAGTTACAGGAGAGCTTGCTTCAGGGTCTCTGCTACTCTCCCCTGCTGCATGCAGCTAAGAGACTGCCACAGTGGTGGAAATGAGAGTTCTTCCATTCTGGCAGGCTCGACTGCTCCCTCCAAGTACCCATGTCCAGTACTTCATGCTCCAGACCAAAAGTGATGCCTCATGGTTAGATATTAGAAGCAGCCTCCTTTATATAAAACCTCACCAGCAACCCAACCTGCTCAGGCTTGAAGCCTCATTAGCTGCCTTTCTGTACAGGGTTGTGCTGTCACTCCAAATAGCCCAACTTGTTACTATTTTTTGGGTCACCTGCCTTTAGTTGGATGAAAACTTGTATGCTTTGGCGACCGGACTGATGATCCACAATCAGCCAGAGACAGTTGTCAGCCTTGGGTTTCTGCCATCCTGCCAAAGTCTACTCAAGCTGCAAATTTGCTCTTGGTGGGACTCAAACGACGCTGACCAGAGACATTTGGTGGTCGTTTAGCCTCGTTTCGTCCATCACAAGACCAAATTTAGGGCTGGTTTGCCTGTAGAACATTGGCTCCAACCTTGATTAGCTGTCGCTCTGTACGCAATCATTGCCACCAGCAGTCTCATTTGTTGCCCCTTCATCCTGATGACTGTCCACCTTTGGGAACCAGCGTGTTGGCGTCGTTCTTCTGCTCTAATCGCAGTCCCATCGTTGCCTTGCTCAGCCTGTATTGCCCACACTCTCCAGCCCAGACTGTCTCCCTCATGAGCATATAACCGCAATCAACGATGTAGAAATACATTCACACTACTCAAAGAAATTAATTTAAATGTTTATCTTCTTTTATTTTTTAATAGTATAATTACTATTTAAAACAAATTTTTGTTAAAAACAATTTCAACTTTCTTTCTTTTTGTTAACCTTAATAGGAAAACTGCCTACGTTGAGTTTTGTCGTTTCCTTATCAGTTATCGTTTTTGTTCACCTCGCACAATCGCGTGCAATTTTTATTTATCAGTTTATTTTATTTTTGTTCGTTTATTATAGGAGAATGAATTTGTTAGACCACGTTGTTGAAAGTTTTTCAAAAAATTTCCTCCTTTTCGTACTCGCACTGAAAATGTCTAGTCTTAGTTTATAATACTCATTAACGTTGCTATTTGTTATTATGCTTTCGGGGGTAATTTTTTGTTTTCGTTAATCTTTTTATTTATTTATTGAAGGCCCCTTTCTTCTTCCCCTATCTTCTTACAATTAGAACTTCTCTTCCAAGCTGTGTACATTTTATACTTCTTGTAGCGTTAAAATAGATCTCACCCTTAAAGAATTACTTTTTATTATTATTTTATTATTTTTTATTTCAGGTACTTATTGAATTTTATTTTATTTTTGTGAATAGTTAGCACGTTGAAGTTGTCGCCTATTTCACAAAATAGTGAAATTACTTGGAAAAAAGTGAAAATTTTGATTTTATTTGACTTATTTATGTCAAATTTGACCAAATTCAGAAACCTTCGTCGAATTTTTGGTTTCTTCGTGAGTGCGTTTTGAAAAAAAAATTATTCGGGTGTAATACTGTTCGTATTTTTTCTTATAACCACTACTTATAGTAAACCTCCCCCCTCCCCAAACGAAAACGAACGTATCAGTCTAATAAAAGAATGTTTCTTATGAGTGCTAAGTGGTGTTATGTCATTGTTTGTTTTCGTGTGAATTTTTGATCAGTGTGAAAAGATGGAAACTATTTTGTCAACGTAGCACTCGAAGGAGAGACCGATATATTTTTTATTGCTGAATATGAAATGAAGAGAA
Source organism: Cyrtorhinus lividipennis (assembly GCA_019603395.1). Taxonomy (NCBI): domain Eukaryota; kingdom Metazoa; phylum Arthropoda; class Insecta; order Hemiptera; family Miridae; genus Cyrtorhinus; species Cyrtorhinus lividipennis. The sequence continues at coordinate 2,218,616 of CM034009.1, forward strand.
ACGTCTTATTTTTCTTGTTTTGGAATATAAAAAGAGGAAAGAGAATAAAAAAAACGATTTTAATGGACTGTCGGATATGAAATAAAATCTGTACCTATCATTATTGAATTTTGATTCGTTTTTTTCCACTTTTATCCCGTTGTAGGGCAATATTTAAATTTGATGACCGTTTATCGTTCTAGATTGCCGTTGTTGCGGGATTCGTGAAGTTTTGGGGGGTTATAGTGCTTTTAGCAGAGAAAGAATAATTATATCGCACTTGCATCCCAGTTTTCTGTACCGCAAGGAATGATTTTGGCCCCGCTGTATTACATAATTTATAGTAAAGGCACCTTCTCGTGGGACATAAATGAGAACATCAAGCTTTGTAGATGATTCAGCCATGGTAATAGTGGGGGATTCTTGGAGAGAAATTAAAAGAAAAGCTTCTGTTAATATAAGAAAGATAAACCAATGGTTGAAATTAAAAAAAAAAAAAAAAATCTGAAATTGAACGTAAGTAAAACTAATTTTATGGCTTTCTCTTGGCAATCATCGTTGATCCCTTTTATCGAACCAATCACATGCCATGCACTCAATACATGCGATATAAACTGGGACTGCCCCTCAATAAACAAGTGCACGAAACAAAATATGAAGTCTGTGAATGTAGATTTCACAAATAAAAGGATCAACTATGTGCCAGCTTTTCTGCAAAGAGAGGCGATATACGATAATGAAGATGAATACAGGGGGCAATAAATATGAACCGGTTTTTGAAGGCAATTGAAAGAAAACCAGTCAATTTTGAAAAATGAACCTCAATTTATTTGAGTCAGAAAGTAATCCCGTTTTTTTACATCAAATTTTGAAAATTACATCACCAAGATGGCGGCCTTCAGCAGCAAAACACTGATGAAGGCGATTTTGGGAAGTTTCCTTTGCTTTTTGGAACATTTGTGTAGATATCGCCCTGATTTTCTCCCTGTTTTTCACACATAGCTTTGTAAGCCTCTCTCGAATTAAAATGCGTTTAAATTTACTATAATTTAATTCGGGTTTCTTCGGAGAATTTGGAAGGGACCTAGCGAGAGGATACAGGATGTAAGTCCAAGACTTACGACTGAGCAACTAGGGATACCAAGGATGAACATAAAATACATTGATACAAACTGAATTATAATTGAAAAACAAGGACTCGTTGCAATGGAAAATATGCCTCAACCTGGGCTAGAATTGATACAAGACAAAGTAAATTAGACAACATGTGGAGCATAAAATACAATTAATGCAAGTGACATGAAATTATGATATACAGGAATTACAATTTAATGAACAAGTGCAACGATACTGGCTGACAAAAACGGCGTCAACATTGAAGGAAAAACAGGAGGGGGGACGCTGTCCCGCAGGTACACAGCGAGGCTTATTAACTTGAGTCCTTTATCATCTCATGGCATGGGGAACACAATATTACAGCTTCAGTCGACTTCAGCACGGTAGCAGAGTTCACTTCAGAGCGAGCACAGGACAAAGCCAGGATGGACTGAGTGAGATGCACTTGCACGACAGGTTACAAAAATATATGACTCCAACATGTTGGGCGCCTCAGCGCCGAGGGGCACCTTGACATCAACTGCCTGGTTGGACGCCTTTGCAATGAGTGAGTGCCTGAGTGCTGGAGCTCTCCAAATGCGACGTCCAGGCAGGAGCTGCGCGCGCATCCTGGCGCATACTCCCTCCCTTCTGGTTTTCTGGAGGCAGTAAGCCTGGGGGCTTACACCTCTATTTTCCGTCTTTAATAGAGCCAAAATAACGACATCCTCATTGAAGTGATCCTCAAGCCTCAAAAAGTGGTTGACAGCTTGGCAGCGAATGACCTCATTGACGGATTAAATTTGCAGCTCGTGTTAGAGTCTGTCGTTTCTACAATATCTGTACAAATCCAAGCAGTATCGCGAGACATTATTTTAAAATGGAGAACCAAGAAGATGAAGCTATGTCAGTGTACGTTGGTTTCACCAATTTCAAGATTGTCTATTGCCAGTTCATGTTGGAACAACACAGCATTCTGTATGTGTATGCGGCCAAATACTTGGGCATTATGCTGGACGCCAAGATCTGATGGAAAGAACACGTCTAAAAGGGAAACTTCCAACTCAGCTTAATATTCAGAAAAATGTCCTGGCTCATAGCCAACAATCTTCTATGACCAGCACAATCAAGTACAGAAGCCAGCCTGGGCGCAGTCGTGGGGCAAATTGGCAGACCATTCAGAGATTCCAGAAATCTGAGCCAATGCACCATGATACACTGAATAATATTGCGGCTACTCTGGGCAGTGCAACCACATAGTTGGGCACCATAAGTCCAGGCAAGTCATAAACTTGCTCGTTCAATATGAGCTTATTGTGGATTGACAGTTTTGAATGTCGACCCATCAGCCAGTATATTTTCCTGAATTTAATTGTAAGCTCAGCTTTTTTCTTCTTGTGAGCCCTTCCGTCTCAGTATGGCATCTAGCGTCGTTCCAAGATGAATGGGTTTTGAAAGGAAATAGATAGAAAACTAGTCCATTTTGAAAAATGAACCTCAGTTTATTTGAGTCAGAAAGTAATCCCGTTTTTTACATCAAATTTTGAAAATTACATCACTAAGATAGCGGCCTTCAGCAGCAATACACTGATGTTGGCGATTTCGGGAAGTATCCCTTCCTTTTTGGCACATTTGTGTAGATATCGCCCTGATTTCCTCCCTGTTTCGCTCATCTAGCTTATCCAGAGTGTAATGGATGTTTATGTGGTTATGTTTAAGAACATTTTCGTTTAGTTAGCCCTCGAGGAAAAAGTCACAAATGCTCAGAAAGGGGATGAGCGCGCTGGCTACCCCATAGAAAGGGACCATTTGCCTCAGTTTGTCCAATGAAACACGATCTGTACGCGCTGTTGCTTCGTCCTGTTCAAACCAGGAGTCTATCAGATTAGTTTTCTTCCTTTCCAGTTTGGGTTCAAAAAAAGTTTTCAGCATTGAAACATAGGTTGCTGCATTCATTCGGCGTCTTCTTCGAAAAACGCGGTTATTCCTTGAATAATCAAACTATGTTTTCATCCAAAAAGTCAATCTCTCCAATTCGGGCCAAAAATTTTTCTGGACATTTCAAAGTGTCCAGATCAAAATTAGCAAATGTCCATTCGCAGTCCACGCCGATCGGACCAAATTTTGGCGGGGTAGGGTTTAAAATGTCTATTTTGAAAAATGGAATTTCAAGATTTTTGGCGATCTAGGCGTATGGGGTGTCATTTTCCACTAAATTTTGGACGCTGAATCCAATGAAATGGATCCCAGAACGATTGGCACCCACCGGACGAAGTTATGGGTCAAAATGGGTATCTATCTACCCTTCAAAAAACGCTGCTACTTCATTCACACGGGTTGGTTATTCCTCGGACCAGGCGCATTTCAGCAACATGTTACAAATTACTACGATGCAACGAAATGTTTCCTCATGTCATTCTTGAAGGAGCTTAATCGTATGTCCGCAGTACAAACATTTGTTGGTAGGCTGTTAAAGTAGAGTGCACCTTTGTATGAGTGCACTCGTTGCGCGGGCAATGTATTTATTTTCATCGTTTTTAGGGTGATTCTTTCAGCGCTTCTGGTGCCCACATTGATTCTCTCAATTTTGTTTTCTAGATAGTGTTTATATACGTACACAACAGCGATCCTTTCCACTATTTTATACAAATCCAGTACCCCATAATCCGCGAAAAGTAAGTTCGTTGGGTATTTAACCGGCTCCTTATGAGGTATCTTTATTAAGGTCTTCTGGATGACAGATAGAATGAATAACGTGCGATTCCCATACTAATGTTAGGTCTATAATCACCCCTAAATATATTTTTTTCGTGCACTTGTTTTATTAAGGGACAGTTACAGTTCATACGTTGGTCGATTAATCAACCAAAACCGCACAGAACCTGAAGCTGATACTAAAAGTAGAAACTACATGATATTCAGCGTGTGGGGTATCATTTTCAACTAAATTTTGGACGTCGAATCGATTGAGATGGGTTCCAGATCGATTAATTTTCCCAATCGCTCAAGAAATCGTGAACTTTTCAAAAATGACCATTGTAGAATAATTTGTCATTTTCACTAGTTGGTATATTATACAGGGAGTAAAGTTTGAGGTTGACAGCCTATAGGGGGTCCATTTGACAACTTATTCCCAACAAAAGGGGGACTTAGAGACTTTTCTTTTTAGAGGCAGCGTTTCCGAGTTAATCACGATTTGTGATTTTTATTCGTGTTTTCGACCTGGCGTCACTGAAACAGTCATAACTCCTTTAATTCACAAGATAATCTCAAATTTGAAACCACCTTTGGAAAGAGCGTAAAATTTCCCATTTGATGGGCCCCTCAATGTCTCCAATAATTGACTACTAGTATTCATTGATTCAACCAAAAGTTGGGAAATTAACGAAAACACGAAACCTCATCACAATTCAGCCGAATAAAATATACATTTTCCCCAGAAAAATTACCATAAACATTCGTGGGAAGAACTTCCTAAAAATACCTACTTTTCAACGGTATATTAAATTTTATTATTGTGAAATAATTTAAGGGTGTAAATGACGTTTTAAGAGGGAAAAATTAGAAAATTTCTCGTGGAAATACCGAGTTAAACGAACTGCTAATGCGTTAACTCGTGTATCCGTTTGATTATTACAGTACTGATCCGTCTTAGAAGAAAGCAAAATGCTATGCATAATTATTTCTCAGCTTTAAAAACTGTTCTATAGTCGGCATTCGACTTTCAAGTTCATGGCATTCGGTATTTACATGAGAAAGCCACGTTGCTGGTCAAATTGTATATTATTTTAGACTTAAAACGCCATTGTTACGCTTATGTGATGTCACAAAATAAGTTTGAATATACCGCTGAAAAGCTGGTTATTGGAAGACATTTGTTCACGAATGAACGCAGAAATTATTTTGAGGAAAATGTTTCATTTACCCGACCTAATGTTGACAAGGTTTCGCTTTTAGAGTAATTTCCTAACTTTGAAGACTGAATTGGTGGTTTCACAACGTAAATATTGTAGTTGTTGGGGGCCATTATGAGGGAAATTTGACGCTCTTTTTAACGGTGTACTCAGATTTGAGATTAACTCGTGAATTGAGGGAGTTATGGACTTTTTTTTTTTTTTTTTTTTTTTGTGACGCTTAGGACACCCTCCGTTTTTTGGATCTCTCCGAAAAAGTGAAAATCTTCTCAGTAGGAGTCACAAAGAAGAATCTTGAGTGGATCCCTTGTTCTTAGGAGTTCCGAAGAAACGAAGGTGTACGAGCGTTCAGCATAAGGGCGTTCGGGCCACCCTCTCCGTCAGTTCTTGGGAGTGGAAAATTTTCACAGAAGGGAAACGGAGGGTGGGACGGTGGAGGGGGTGTCCAGCGGGAAAGCCGAAGAAGGGGGTGCGGCGGGTGATGATGTCGAGGGGTGGAATGTATGCAGGAGGAGGGCTCCGAAGACGAAGGGCGGGGAAGGCGAGGGTGGGACCCCTCCCCCCCTTTAGTGGGACGGTGGAGCGACGGGGAGGGTTTGAAGGCGAAGGAGAGCGCGGAGAGAGGAAGGGAAAACGAAGGAGGGCCAGAAGAAGGACGAGGGGAAGGGCCAGCGTGGACCATTCTCTTCCTTTCGTGTCGACCAGTCGCGTTTAGTCTTCCGCTGAGTGTAGTTCCTCTTCTGTGGGGATGGTCTAGCTCGTTCAAAAAATGTGATCACCCATTGGGGGGTGCCGGTTTTTTTTATTTTGTTTTTATTTTCAACACACGGAAAAAAAAGGTGGCCACCAATCAAATTTCGTCATTCGCGAAAAGTGAAACTTGTTTATAACAAACAAAACATTTTAGTGATTGTTTTCCCTCTAAGAAGATGATGGAAAATGTCAACAGTTGCACCGACTGCGGTTTGGTGTTCGACTCGTGGGACCCTCTCATAGGATTCAGCATCCAAGATTTAGTCGAAAATGATACCCTACATGCCTAAATTGCCGCTAATGAATTTTTCGAATTACACATTTTGGCCCTTGAAGAAAATTGTATAAAAATCGGAAATATTGGTCAGGGTACTCGAAACTTTTCAGCCTGATTGGCCCTAATTTAAGGAGAGTATGGGTAAATATTGGTTCTTAAGACTCGATTTCGGGGATTTCTATGAAAACTAGGCGTGTGGGATATCATTTTTCACTAAATTTTTGACGCTGAATACATTGACATTGGTTCCGGACCGAGTGCAGTATATCGAAAGTGGACACTTATGTGTCATTTTAACCGCAATCTTTTTGTTCACAAATATACTACTACAAACACTAAATCATCGGCAAATCCTCGAACCAGGTGCATTGAGACTAATTAAAACCTGAGACCAGACGCTTGGAGATTCATTTCTTCAAGATGGGAAAAATGGGGGAAACAGTGGGTGTGGCGGGTCCCGGACCCATTCCAATCGTTTCATCGTCCATAATTTAGTCGAAAATGATACCCCTTATGCCTAGGTACCAGAAATCTCGATAACACATTTTTCGGAAAACCTGAAAAATACATTTTGACTACTACCCAAAAACCACAATTTTGGTGAAAATGTCTCATTTTTCTACCTAAATTTTGTCACAAAAATAAATTTGAGTATACCGTTAGAAAGGTGGTATTCTGGAAATGTTCCAAGAAGGAACGGAGGAATTTGCTAAAAAATGTCTCTTTTACTCGGCTGAATGTTGACAAGATTCTTTGGAACTTCGGGCATAATTAGTGAATATCAGAATTGATTAATTGGAGAGAATGAGGGGCCTATCGGAAGGAAAATTTGACCCTCTTTCTAACGGTATACTCAGATTTAAGATTATCTTGTAAATAAGGGTAGTAATGGCTGTTTTAGTGACGTCAGGTCAAAAACACGAAAAAAATCTTAAATCGTGAATAGCTCAAAAACGAAGCCGCTAAACAATACGTCCTAGGAGACATTTTGTGTTGTAAATTAAATTTTAAAATCTGCATCTCGAAGGCTGTGAACTTATCG